>ML660772.1:6192650-6458756 GCA_007570785.1 Antilocapra americana
CATATGGCAGGTCTATTTGCAGCTTTTTAAGGAACCTCCACACTGTTTTCCATAGTGGCTGTACTAGTTTGCATTCCCACCAACAGTGTAAGAGGGTTCCTTATATTATTTTGTTTTTAACTGGAGCTAGGTTTAATAAATGTGCTAACACTAGATATCTCCTACTATGGTCTTGTTTTAGTTTTAAAAATGGAGAAATGAGCTAATTATTACCTAACAATCCATTTCATAAGAAATATATGTTTTGAAACATGCAGTAACTGCACATGTCAACATAAAATACAGTATATTTTTGCTTTTAACTTACTTTTTATCCTATTTAAAAGATAATAGAATAAAGAAATAATTATAAATTCCACTCATGGATGTACAATACATACAGATGTAATTTGTTTGACAATTACAGCACAAAAGAGAAGAGGAAATGGAACTGTGTGAGAGCAAAGTTTTCTATACTATTGAAATTAAGTTCACTTCAATCTGAATTAATTATGAGCTTCCCTTGTGGCTCAGCTGGTAAAGAATCTTCCTGCAATGTGGATTCTGGGTTTGATCCCTGGGTTGAGAAGATCCCCTGAGGAAGGTAAAGGCTACCCACTCCAATATTCTAGCCTGGAGAATTCCCTGGACTGTATAGTCCATGGGGTTGCAAAGAGACAGGACTGAGCGACTTTCACTTTCAATCTGAATTACACTGTTATAAATTAAGATGCTAACTGTTGAATTTCCCTGGTGATGCAGTGGTTAGGAACTTGCCTGCCAGTGCAGAAGACACGGGTTCAGTCCCTGGTCCAGGAAGATTTCACATACCAAGGGGCAACTAAGCCCATGCACAACTGTGGAGCCTGAGCTCTAGAGCCTTGAGCAGCAACTACTGAGCCCACATGCCATAACGACTAAAACCTGCTTCCCCCAGAACCCATGCTCTGCAACAAGAGAAGCCCCCACCGTGAGAAGCCCACATATCACAAGTATAGAGTAGCCCCCGTATGCCACAAGTAGAGAAAGCCTGCATGCACCAACGAAGACCCAGCATAGCTATAAATAAATAAAAATTTAAGTTCTTCCCTTTTAAAAGAAAATGTTAATTGTAACTCCAGACAAACCACTAAGAAAATAATTCAAAAAATATAGTAGAAGAAAAAAGGGAATTAAAATGGCACATTACAAAATATCTACTTAACAGAGAGAAGGCAGTGATGAGGAATCAAGGAACAAAGATAAATAAATACAATTGGCTGACATAAATCCTAATTTGTCATTAACTACATTAAATGTAAATAAGTTAAGCACTCTAAAAGGCAAAGATTGGAAGAATGGATTTTAAAAAATCCAGCTATATACTGTCTACAAGAGACACAAATCAGATTCAAAGACACAAATTAGTTAAGAGCCCAAGGATGGAAAAGATAGACCATGCAAACAGTAACCAAAAGAGAGCTGGAGTGGCTATGCTAATTGCAGATAAGATAGACTTCTAGACAAAAATTGTTACTAGCTACAAAGCGGGACATTTTATATGATAAAAAGGTCAATTCATAGAGAAGATTTAAGAAATATAAACATTTATGCACCTAACAAAATGTGTAAAGCAACAATTGACAAAACTGAAGAGAATAAACAATTCAAAAATAATAGTGGAAGACTCCACTAACTCACCTTCAGTAATGGATAGAACAATTGAACAGAAAACCAGTAAGAGAATGGAGGATATAAACAACACTATAAATCAGTGGTCCTAGCACACATCTATCTATAGATTAGTTCACTCAACAGCAGACTACAATTCTTCTCCAATGCACATGTTATACCCTCCAGGACAGATCACATGTTAGGCTATAAAACAAAGTCCAATAAATTTTTTACAGTTTTATTGAGATATAATTGACGTATAACATTGTGTAAGTTTAAGGTATGCAACATAATGATTAGACGTATGTATGTACAAATGGTTCCTGACTTAGGCCAGTTCAGCTTACAATTTTTCAACTTATCTGGCTGCAAAAGTGATACCCATTCAGTAGAAAGTATACTTCAAATTTTGAATTTTTATATTCTCCTGGACTAGCAATATCTGGTACAATACAGGCATGCCTCGGAGATAGTGTGGGTTCAGTTCCACAATAAAATGAATACTGCAGGAAAGCTAATCATACAAATTTTTAGGTTTCTTGGTGCATATAAAGGGCTTCCCTGGTGGATCAGATGGTAAAGAATCTGCCTACAGTGTAGGAGACCTAGGTTCAATCCTTGGGTTGGGAAGATCCCCTGGAAAAGGCCATGGCAACCCACTCCAGTATTCTTTTTTGGAGAGTCCCCATAGACAGAGGAGCCTGGCGGGCTGCAGTCCACGGGGTTGCAAGGGTCGGACACAACTGAGTGACTAAGCACAAGTGCCTATGAAAGTTCAAAACGCTTGTCTACACTATACTTTGCCTAAATACGGGTTCAACAGCATACATCTAAGAAATCTACATACATACCTTAATTAAAAAATACTTTATTGCTAAAAAATGCTAACCATCATTTGATTCAGCAGTAAGTCATAATCTTTTTGCTGATAAAAAGTTAGAACTACTGCAAGAATTACCAAAATGTGACACAGATACATGAAGAGCAAATGCTGTTGGGAAAATGGTGCTGGTAGACCTGCCTGATGCAGGGTTACAACAAACCAGTTTTCAGAAAACACCATATCTGGGAAATGAAGTAAAGCGAAGCACACACACACAAAAATAAGGTATTTTATTTAAAATAAGCTGTCTCATGATACTGGGCAGCAACAGTGAAAGCAGCTCTGAGTAGCCATGAGATCAAGATGGGGACCAATACACTTACAGCCACTCTGTACCAGACAAACTTCCCATTTGTCACTTTCAGTAGAGTACTCAATAAATTACATGAGATACTCAACACTGCATTTTAAAATAGGTTTTATATTATGTGATGTTGCCCAACTGTGGACCAAGGTAAGTGTCCTGAGCATATTTAAGGTAGCTTAGGCTAAGCTATGATACTTGGTAGGTCAGGTGCACGAAATGCTTTTTTCAATTTAGGATATTTTTAACTTATGATGAATTTATCAGGACATGACCCTATCATATGTCAAGAAAGATCTGTACTTTAAAATGATTACCACATAAGTTTATTAACATCCATCATATTAGTTACAATTTTTTTTCTTATTTTGAGAAATTTTAAGATCTACTCTCTTAGCAGCTTTCAGATATATAGTATTGTTAATTTAACTATAGTCAGCATATTAAACATTACATCCCATAACTTATTTATCTTATAACTGGAAGTTTGTACTTTTTGACCACCTTCACCCAATTCCCCCATTCTCCATCCTTTCAACTTAAAAAAAAAAAATGCACAAAGTGAGAGTTGCAAATTAAGTTTTGTCTGAGGTAAAATGAGGACTATGTCCTGGGAAACAGCATTTCAAATAGCTCTGAGGAAACTGCCCCAAAGAGATAGGGGGAAGGTCAATATATATATATATGTACGTGATTTTGGCGAAGGGAGAGTACATAGAATCAAGTATGTATTTTTTCAGAAGGTTTTTGCTAATCACAAGGAGCAGATGTCACCATGAAGGAATTTAATGATTTTTTAGATATAAATATAAGGAGATGCAAGAATCGAGCTCATAAAATCAGCTCCTGAAGATATTCAAATATCTAAAAACTTGTTCCCAGCAATCCCACTGCTGGGCATACACACCGAGGAAACCAGAATTGAAAGAGACACGTTTACCCCAGTGTTCATCGCCGCATTGTTTACAATAGCCAGGACATGGAAGCAACCTAGATGCCCATCAACTGACGAATGGATAAGAAAGCTGTGGTACATATACACAATGGAATATTACTCAGCATTAAAAAAAAAAATTCATTTGACTCAGTTCTACTCAGATGGACGGAACTGGAGCCTATTATCCAGAGTGAAGTAAGTCAGAAGGAAAAACAACAATACAGTATACTAACGCATATATATGGAATTTAGAAAGATGGCAGCGAGAACCCTGTATGCGAGACAGCAAAAGGAATGCAGATGTATAGAAAAGACTCGTGGACTCTGTGGAAGAGGGCAGGGGTGGGATGATATGGGAGAATGGCATTGAAACATGTTAATTATCATATGTGAAATCAATCACCAGCCCAGGATTGACGCTCGGGGCTGGTGCACCAAGATGACCCAGGGGAAGGGAGTCGGGAGGGAGGAGGGAGGGGGGTTCTTGAGGGGGAGCATATGTAAACCCATGGCGGTTTCATGTCATTGTATGGCAAAACCAATTTAAAAAAAATAATAAGTTTAAAAAAATAAAAATAAAAAAAACTTGTTCTGCTTGTTTTTCTAGGGCACAGAGAACCTCATTTCTGATCTCCATCCTAAACTTCCTTCAGGGGCTACTGAAAGTCAGCAGTTACAGCAACACATGATTTAATCTTTGCAGAAGTAGATGGCAACTACCCACGGCAAGTGCCCATTTGTAGTTGACAATCCCCCAATAAATTTAAAGGTCTGAAATAACATAAAGTATCTTATCCAACTATAAGTAAATCAAATTAGAAATCAGTAACAAAGGGAATTTTGAAAACTAACAAGTATGTGGAAATAACCAAACTCCTAGATACTCAATGGATAAAAGAAAAAATATTCCCAAAAAAGAGATTATACTTCTAGATAAATGAAATAGAAACCCATCATATCAACACTTATAGAATGTAACAAACACAATGCTTAATGAGAAACTTAGAACTGCAAGAACCTATATTTACAAAGATGTCAAATCCATAACCTACTCTTTCATGCTAAACTAAATACAAAGCAACTAAAGGAAATAAAAATAAAGATCAGGAAATAAAGAGTCAAAAAAGGATAGGAAAACAATAGAGAAAATTAATGAAACAAAAATTGGTTCTTCAAAGAGATTAACAAAAGTGACAAGACTTTAGCTAGACTGACAAGAAATAAGGAGAGAAGATTGAAATTATTAAAATCAGGAATAAAACAGGTACATTACGATCAACAGTATGCCAACAAATTAAATAAACAAACGAGATGAAATGGAAAATTTCTAGAAGACACAAACTACAAAAAAAAAATGCCTCAAAAACAAATGGAAAATCTGCATGAACCTAAACAAGAGATTTTATTAGCAATCAGAAAATTTCCCACAAATAAAAACCCCAACTCTAGATTGCTGCACCAGTAAATTCTACCAATATTAAATGAAGACTTAACACCAATTCTTCACAAACTGTTCAAACTGTATATAGAAAAGGAAGAGGAACCAGGGATCAAAATGTAAATATCCACTGGATCATCAAAAAAGCAAGAAAGTTCCAGAAAAACATCTACTTCTGCTCTATTGACTTTGCCAAAGCCTTTAACTGTGTGGATCACAACAAATTGTGGAAAACTCTTAAAGAGATGGGAATACCAGACCACCTGACCTGCCTCCTGAGAAATATGTATGCAGGTCAAGAAGCAACAGTTAGAACTGAATATGGAACAACAGACTGGTTCCAAATTGAGACGAGTATGTCAAGGCTGTATACTGTCACCCTGCTTATTTAACCTATATGCAGAATACATCATGTGAAATTCTGGACTGGATGAAGCACAAGCTGGAATCAAGACTGCCAGTAGTAATATCAATAACCTCAGATATGCAGATGACACCATCCTTACGGCAGAAAGTGAAGAAGAACTAAAGAGCCTCTTGGTGAAATTAGCCTCCAATTAAAATAAATAAATTAACTAAAAAGAAAAAAAGAAAGTGAAAGAGGAGAGTGAAAAAGTTGGTTTAAAACTCAACATTCAGAAAACTAAGATCATGGCATCCGATCCCATCTCTTCATGACAAATAGATGGGTAAACAGTGGAAATAATGACTTTATTTTCTTGGGCTCCAAAATCACTGCAGATGGTGACTGCAGCCATGAAATTAAAAGATGCTTGCTCCTTGGAAGAAAAGTTATGACCAACCTAGACAGCATATTAAAAAGCAGAGACATTACTTTGCCAACAAAGGTCCGTCTAGTCAAAGCTATGGTTTTTCCAGTAGTCATGTATGGATGTGAGAGTTGGACTATAAAGAAAGCTGAGCACCAAAGAATTGATGCTTTTGAACTGTGGTGTTGGAAAATACTTTCGAGAGTCCCTTGGACCGCAAGGAGATCCAACCAGTCCATCCTAAAGAAAATCAGTCCTGAATATTCATTGGAAGGACTGATGTTGAAGCTGAAACTCCAACACTCTGGCCACCTGATGAAAAGAGCTGACTCCCTGGAAAAGACCCTGGTGCTGGGAAAGATTGAAGGCAGCAGAAGTGGACAACAGAGGATGAGATGGTTGGATGGCATCACCAACTCAATGGACATGAGTTTGAGTAAGTTCTGGGAGTTGCTGATGGACAGGGAAGCCTGGCATGCCACAGTCCATGGCGTCACAAAGAGTCAGACACGACTGAGCTGAATTGAACTTACAAACTCTTCCAAAATAATAGAAGATGGGTCACCTCTCAATTCATTATTTGAGGCCATTATTATTAAGATACAAAAAAAAAACAGGCAAAAACATCACAAAAAGAGAAAACTATAAAACAACATCCATTAAGAATATAGACACAAGTATGACCCAGCAATCTCACTGCTGGGCATACACACCAAGGAAGCCAGAATTGAAAGAGCACATGTACCCCAATGTTCATTGCGGCACTGTTTACAATAGCTAGGATATAGAAGCAACATAGATGTCCATTGGCAGACAAATGGATAAGAAACTTGTGGTGCATAAACAAATGGAATATTACTCAGCTATTAAAAAGAACACACCTGAATCAGTTCTAATGAGGTGGATGAAACTGGAGCCTAATATACTGTATTGAAGTAAGTCAGAAAGAAAAACACCAATACAGTATATTAATGCATTTATATATATATATGGAATTTAGAAAGAAGGTAATGACGACCCTATATGGGAGACAGGAAAAGAGACACAGATACAAAGAACAGACTTTTGGACTCTGTAGAAGAAGGCGAGGGTGGGATGATTTGAGAGAATAGCATTGAAACATGTATATTACCATATGTGAAATAGATCACCAGTCCAAGTTCGATGCATGAAACAGGGCACTCAAAGCCAGTACACTGGGACAACCCAGATCGGGATAGGGGACACATGTACACCTGGGGCTGATTCATGTCAATGTATGGCAAAAACCACACAATATTGTAAAATAACTAGCCTCCAATTAAAATTAATTAATTAATTTTAAAAAATAACATAGACACAAGTTCTCAACAAAATGCTTTTAGAAAATTAAACTTAGAATATCATAATCTAGTTCCTATCAAATACGGCTTCTTCAACTAGAGACCAAAACCATGCTCTGAGTTTTGATGACACTCCCTATGAGCCATATTAAGCAATCTCATTACTATTCACTCCATAATAAAACATACAAAATCAATGTAATTATAAATAAATTTCTCAAATTTTCCCATCTCTCTCTATCACCTACCAAAAATATGCAGCAATTTTTTGACACAAACATTTCTACTTTTTGTGAACAATGCATTAGCCAGATTTATTCAAAAATTATAATAGCTTTTACAGAACCAGATTACACAGACTCCAATTCTCCATGCTATACAACACTTCTAATAAAGAAGACATTTGGCCCTTGATGAAACATCTCTGATATGGCCTCTACAAAACTGACTGATTTCTTTGAAACCTAAGTAGGCTATTTTAAGAATAAGGATATTTTTAAGCATTGCATAGGGCACTGTTTTTCACTTTTCGCTTTCTGCAACATTCAAGATAAATTTAGAGTCACTAGGTGGTAGAAAGCCTTGTTGTTGCTGTTATTCAGCTGCTAAGTCATGTCCAACTCATTGCAACCCTATGGATTGCAGCATGCCAGGCTCCCCTATCCTTCACTATCTCCTGGAGTTTGCTCAAACTCACGTCCTAGAAAGCCTTACTCTCTATACTATAACCCTGAAGTGAACATAGAAGCTCAGACCCTCCACAAAATCTCAACCAAGCCCCTTTCTCCAAAGCAGTGTACTCTGCATTCATTTAAGACTTTGAATTAACTGAGGAAGTTATTAAAAATGCATATTCTTGAGTCTTAATATAAGATTCTGGTAAATTTTAAAATAGGCCCAGGAAATCTGCATTCTTAACTCACTCACTCCCCCAAATATTCTTGACTATCAAGGAAACACTACCCTGGGGGTACTGGATTTCTAGATTCACTCTCTAGGCTTAACAGGAGAAATCATAGGCCAATATCGATCCCCAGGAGAGCCCTCTCATGTACCATGTTCCATAGTGCTAGTGATCCCCATGCTTACATGCATTTCCTAGAGAGGTGAGAAGAAAAATCTGGACACAGTTTTCTTGGAGACTCAGAGAAGAACCCACTAAACAAAGAGCCGGTGGGAAGTTCATTTTTTGCTGTAGAAACATGTAGGTTAAAGAGGCAGGATTTCTTGTATGGATGTCTCAAATATTGAGGAATTCTAGAGTATGTGAAAGGTATCACACTGTTCTAGGCTGTGCTACCACAAAATGGAATATCCTTCCATGGCTCAGGCCATCTATGCTACTCAACTGTTGGCAATCATTATTAGATAAGGGAAGAGTCTGCCTGCTACTGAAGATTCTCTTCCAAATAAGATTCTTCTCAAGCTGCAAATTATCTCAGATTCGTAAACTCAAGACCATGGCTTGCACTATAATCAGGTCAGTGCCTACAAAATAATTAAGGCCTTCAGCCTTAATCATGTGGGTTCTCTTCTCTTCTCTTTCTCTCATTACAAGTTGGGAATTGAAGTGTATTCAAACCTTTTAGTGAAAGTCGCTCATTTGTGTCAGACTCTTAGTGACCCCATGGATTATACAGTCCATGGAATTCTCCAGGACAGAATACTGAGTGGGTAGCCTTTCCCTTCTCCAGGGCATCTTCCCAACCCAGGGAGCGAACCCAGGTCTCCCACATTGCAGGCAAAAATCTTTACCAGCTGAGTCACACGGGAAGCACAACAATACTAGAGTGGATAGCCCATCCCTTCTTCAGGGGATCTTCCTGACCCAGGAATCGAACAAGGGTTTCCTGCATTACAGGAGGATTTTTACCAATGGAGCTATCAGGGAAGCCCATTCAAACCTTTCAAACTAATCTTTTCAGATGTGTGGCATTTAAGAATTTTATAAGGACTTTAATTTCTATTTTGAATTCCTAATGGCTTCTGAGTTTCTTGGACTACAAGAAAATCAAACCAAGTAATCAGACAGAAAATCAGTCCTGAATATTAATTGGAAGGACTGATGCTGAAGCTGAAGCTCCAATACTTTGGCCACCTGATGCAAAGAACTGACTCACTGGACAAGACCCTGATGCTGGGAAAGATTGAAGGCATGAGGATAAGGGGATGACAGAGGATGAGATGGTTGGATAGCATCACCAACTAGATGGACATGAGTCTGAGCAAGCTCCAAGAGTTTGTGATGGACAGAGAGGCCCGGCGTGCTGCAGTCCATGGGGTTACAAAGACATGACTGAGGGGCTGAACTGAACTATGATAAGAAATCCTGCTGTTTTTCAGTCGATACATCATGTCCAACTTTTTGCAACCCCATGAACTGCAGCATGCCAGGCTCAGCTGTCCTCCACTATCTCCCAGAGTTTGTTTAAATTCATGTTCGTTGAGTCAGTGATGCTATCTAATCATCTCATCCTCTGCTGTCCCCTCTCCTTCTGCCTTCAATCTTTCCCAGTATCAGGGTCTTTTCTAATGAGTCAGCTCTTCACATCAGGTGGCCAAAGTATTAGAGTTTCAGCTTCAGTCCTTCCAGTGAATATTCAGGACTGATTTTCTTTAGGATTGACTGGTTTTTTCTCCTTGCTGTCCAAAGAACTCTCAAGAGTCTTCTCCAGCACCATAATTCAAAAGCATCAATTCTTCAGCACTCAGCCTTCTTTATGGTCCAACTCTCACATCTGTACATGACTACTGGAAAAACCATAGTTTTGACTATACAGCCTTTTGTATGCAAAGTAATGTCTTTGTTTTTTAACATGCTCTCTAGCTTTGTCATAGCTTTCCTTCCAAGGAGCAAGAGTCTTTTAATTTCAAGGTTGCAGTAACAGTCAGCAGTGATTTTGGAGCCCAAGAAAATAAAATCTGTCACTGCTTCCACTTTTTCCCCTTCTATTTGCCATGAAGTGATGGGACCAGATGCCATGATCTTCGTTTTTTGAATGCTGAGTTTTAAGCCAGCTTTTTCACTCTCCTCTTTAACCATCATCAAGAGGCTCCTTAGTTACATATCCATAAAAACAGATTGTACTTGCGTCTACTGCTGTTGTACAAAGGGATCTTTGTATGACGGATAATTCACGTCTGAAGCCAACATCCTGCATCTCTATCAAGGGGGAACTTTGCCCTAGAAAGACCCTTTAAGATGTGAGAGTAAAAATTTGATCACACAAAAGAGAGATTGCAACTACAAAAAGATTATCCCAATTAGGGTCCACTTCTCCACTTTGATAAATATGCAAATGGTAGAAGAGATCACCAACAAGGCCAATGCTAACAGTCAATTCTGACAGCTATTTTCTATAGCTCTTATTTTTATTTTTCTATTGTGAATAAGGGCAAAGAGCCTAATGTCTGGAATGCTCACTGACTACTATGATTCCCACACCATTATCTTACTCCCCTTGTCTGGATAGCTGCAACTTGTCCTTAGGATCTTAGCTTAATATCCACCTTCTTCAGGTAGGTGTGTCCAACCCTCTCACTCCAGGTGAAATCCCTAGTTACAATTTTTTAAATTTATTTTTCTTTTCTTAGAACTTTTAATTATGATGTTTCATTAATTACTATGTAGTTACTTTTAAGTTCACAGGTTTATCTCTCTACCAGCTCCTGCTGGTCTATGATCAATCAAGATGTCTTGTTGAATGCTATATTATAATGCTGTACTACTAGCAAGTGGCTTTCAGGCTTTAGATTCCTAATAAATGACTCTAAATGAATAACCAAATTTTACCAGGTTGACTTTACAACAGAATATATAACTATTAGAATATGTACATCTAGCATGCTTTTTACTCAGCAAGTGTTAGGTGCCATAACAAGGGTATATTTATTCACAGATCCATGTCATTTTGTAAGTCATTACAGGCACTTTAAGATAGAAAAAAAATGTATACATACACACACACATATATATGTGTGTGCATATCAAGTCACTTCAGTCATGTCCAATTCTTTGGTATCCTATGGATTGTAGCCTGCCAGGCTCCACTTTCCATGGGATTCTCTAGGCAAGAATACTGGATAGGGTTGTCATGCCCTCCTGCAGTAGATCTTCCCTACCCAGGGATGGATTCTGCATATCTTATGTCTCCTGCATTGGCAGGTGGGTTCCTTACCACTAATGCCACCTGGAATGCCCCATATATACACATTTTTTCAGGTTCTTCCCACTTCTGAACTAAACTTTCAAATAAATAACTATATGAGAATAAGATGAAAATGACCAAAATTGTGGCTTTCTGATTTTTTTTACATCTGTTCTAAATAATTTCAGGGTAATCAAAATTAATATACTATGCATAGCAAATATTTGAAAACTCAGATCTTACTCGTGACTTATCCAACATTATTCCTCTAACAAGTCACTAAGTATATATTCAGGAAATATAATGTACTATACTTAAATTTAGATTTTTGAATCAATAAGAATGAAGTTTCATATTACAATATGAAAAGTTGACCTGTGGATGTGTTCCCAGGAAACTGTGATTACTTTTGTTTTAATTTTACACAATGCTGTGTGTAGAGTCTTACTATATATACTTTCATAGGTGAATTCCTCAAACTCTGTGATGATGGCAGTTCCATTATGTAAACATTAGCCATTTATCTGGAAAACTCTATCTGTAATATAAGAAATCTTTTTATCTGTTATCCCGTCACTGAAGCCCACAGGCCTACGTATTTCCTCAGGTGTTCTATTCAGATGGCCCCTAATTTAAAGGGCCACAAAAATGGGGAAAAAATATATTTGAAGAGTCAAGTGGAAATTTCCAGACTTAAAAAGTCAGAACACATCATTTTTAAAAGTACTCTTTGCCTTCTCAACTCATTCACTCACAAAGTACTTCGCAATGTTTTTTAAAACAATCTCTTTCTCTCTCTCACACACACACACACACATATCTTTGAATGGACTGGTGATCCAAACGAAGTTTATAGGAAAGGATGCTGAGGCTTCGCAAGGGTAGTATTCTCAAACTGCAGGCTTAAAATCAATTTGGTATGTCCCTATGAGCAATGTTATTAAAAACAGAAGAGTGTGGACTGGCATGAATGGATTGGATGATGAGTGTTTGCTGATGTCGAGTTTCCTAACTTGGGAACCGTGGCATGATGGGAAATCTTGGAATGAGAAGCTGTGTATACATATGCAAGTGTATTTGGAAACGATAAACCCACTGATAAAGAGCTCACACATTGGGAGCTTACGGCTGCTATGACAGAGTGGTCATAGTTGAGTATGACCCTGGAGAAAAAGGCTTCCTGGCCCTGCCCTCTCTGTGAGAGCCATCAGGGAGGTGAGGGGGGATGCCACTGGGTTCCTGATGCACTGCAGTGCTCACCCCGGGGGACAGGACTGACATCTGAAAGCTGGACTCCCTTACCATACGGCCATAGTAAAAATCAGACTTCTTTAGGGAAGGGAAACTCTCCACAGGATTTCTGAACTTATCATAAGACGGACACCCCACGGAGGAGTAAGTGTATCTTCATGATACACTGGAACATTTAATTTATTTATTTTTAAAAAATCATGTGAGTATTTTTTTAAATGGGACCTAATTTTATACTCCAAGTAAAGTGGACCACATTACTTATACAGGTATTTCAGATATTTTAAGTTGTATCAGTTATAGACAAGCTGACTTTTAAAGAATGATTTATGGAAAACACACACAATATGTTATGTTGTAAAGAATAATGATAACTTTTTATAAAGTTAAAATCTCAGTCCGTACAGTTCTGATTCCCTATTGTATTCATTCCTGGGGAAAGAAGGATGATGCATATAAGCATGCTTATGTGTTAAAAAAAAATGAAGAAGGAAACCTTACTCTCAAGAATGCCCTCAAAATTATTTTTAATTCTGGCAGTTCATAATACAACCAGAGAAAATTATCTTAGTAGAAGCGAAGGTATACTTCATACAATGTAGAACTGGACAACAAAGTCTTCAGATGATCTTAAAAGGGAAACCCTGGAAACTCTTCAGAGACTCAGTCCTCAAATGTAAATATGGTCATATAAGCTACTCTTCCACAGACAAGGCCCTGGTCCCAGGTAAATTCTCCTGATCAGAGCAAGGTATTTCTTCTCCCATTCAATTTGCATAGATAAAATAAACATAGGCACATGCTCACCAGTATAAGCACATGCAAGCACCATTTATTTGTCCCCCTTTGAGAACAAACCTAAATGTGGGCATTTGCAAAGCAACAATTTTTTTTTTAAAAAAACCCACAAAGTCGCATAATTAGGCATGCAAGGAGACTACATTGTTTTTCTTGCCATATCACACAATCAACATTGGGCTGAACCACAGGATTCTACCAATATCTGTTTGACTTATAAAACTAAGAATTTAGCACAGTTCAATGTAGAGGAAAGCAACTCTGAATATTCATTGGAAAGGCTGATGTGGAAGCTCCAATACTTTAGCCACCTGATGTGAAGATCCAACTCATTGGAAAAGACCCTGATGATGGGAAAGATTAAAGGCAAAAGGAGAAAGGAGCAGCAGAGAACACGATGGTTAGATAGTATCACCAACTCAATCGACATGAATCTGAGCAAACTTCAAGAGAAAGTGAAGAATAAGGGAGCCTGGTGTGCTGCAATCCATGAGGTGGCAAAGGGTCAAACATTATTTAATGACTGAACAACAACAAAACCTAATATTTATGGAGTTCCAACCATCTTCAGAACTCTTAAAAGTTAATTTTATTTTATATACTACCTTCACAAAACGACAGTTCAAATGGCAGTGATATACAGTGAAAACTTTATCATAATTCCACAAAAGCCGTAGAAAGAATAATGTAGGTGGATGCTTTCAGGCAATGTGTTTGCAGAGGTGGAAAGTAAACTAGCAAGAAAACACAATGTCAAGTAATACATCATCACTGCATACACACAATTCACGATACATTTTGTGCTTCCCCTCAAGCATCTACAATTTACTTGGGAAGACACAATGCATGAAAAAACTTCACCTAAGACTATTATGTAACAACCACTCATGGCAGATAAACCAGCACAAAGACTATCAAACAGTACATGTCCTTAGAGTTTATATAATACAACTCTCCTATTGGGCTTCCCGCATAGCTCAGCTGGTCGCCTGCAATGCAAGAGACCCTGGTTCCATTGCTTGGTCGGGAAGATCCGCTGGAGAAGGGATAGGCTACCCACTCCAGTATTCTGGCCTGGAGAATTCCACGGACTGTGGAATCCATGGGATTGCAAAGTGTCAGACACGACTGAGCAACTTTCACTTTCACTCTTTATTAATACTAAAATCTAATACTGAAAGAGGCTAGTATTATAACATACCAAAAGCTTCCCTCCTCACTAGAGTCACATTAAAAAAAAAAATGTTTGAATGCATGCTCAGTCGCTTCAGTCGGGTCAGACTCTTTTCAACCCTATGGACTATCTGTCGCCTGCCAGGCTCCTCTGTCCATGGGGATCCTCCAAGCAAGAATACTGGAGTGGATTGCCATTTCCTCCTCCAGGGGATCTTCTCAACCCAGGGACTAAACTCTCATCTCATGTCTCCTGAATTAGCAGGTGGGTTCTTTACCACTAGTGCCATCTGGGAAGCCACAGTTTTAATCTTTAAAAATGTTTGAACTGCACCACTGACTTAAATGTTGCATAGAAGTCAAGGAGGGTTAAGACAAAATAAATGTCACTGGATTTCACAAATGAATAAAAATGGACAAAAAAATCCCAGAGGGATTAAATACTTAAGTAAAAAAAGGCCTCTGAATAAACAGGCAGAATGACTGTATTATTTACATCTGTTTCCTCCCAAGACCCTTGCAAGAAAAATGACAACAAAGGAATAAAAAAAGGTATGAACATACATGGATGAAAAGAGGAGAGGCATTACTAGTGGATGAGAGAGCTCAATACATTTTACAGAAGCAAAAAAGTAGACAGAAGAATGGAAACAGCTCAGCAGAATAGAGACAACTACTTTCTAGAAGTGCCTGTTAAGGCAACCCATGAAAAAGCAGCCAATTCTCACTAGTCACAAACACACTCCAGCTTAGAACCTGGATCCACCAAGAACTGCAAAAAGTGAGGATAAAGCATAACACTGACAATGGGGAACAGTTTGAAAGCCTGGGATTATAGAATAGATGAGCCTTCAAGTCACTTCCTTAACCCCAACATTGGCGAGGAAACACCCAGGATGACAGCTGTGTAGCAGGCTTAGAAAAAAAATCAGCCCAGCTTACGGTAAAAGGGCAGAGACTACAAATTGAGGGAGCTTGGGGGAGGGAGTCCTTCAGTAGGAGAACATAATTGCATTATCTGATTTTACTGAACCCTTGATTATAATTGTTGTTGTTGTTCAGTCGCTCAGTCATGTCTGACTCTTGGCAACCCTGTGGACTGCAGCACCAAAGGCTTCCCTGTCCTTCACCATCTCCCAGAGCTTGCTCAAACTCATGTCCATTGAGTCAGTGATGCCATCCAACCATTTCATCCTCTGTCGTCCCATTCTCCTCCTGCCTTCAATCTTTCCCAGCATCGGGGTCTTTTCCAATGAGTTGGCTCTTTCCATCAGGTGGCCAAAGTATTGGAACTTCAGTTTCAGCATCATCAATCCTTCCAATGAATATTCAGGATTGACTTTCTTTAGGATTGACTGGTTTGATCTCCTTGCTGTCCAAGGGACTCTCAAAAGTGTTCTCCAACATCACAGTTCAAAAGCATCAATTTTTCGGCACTCAGGCTTCTTTATGGTCCAACTCTTATATTAATAGGTGATTACTGGAAAACCATAGCTTTGACTCTATGTACCTCTGATACACTATTGGTAGGCATTTAACAGATCTGATGAAACAAGAACAAACAATTCTATATAGCTCATAGAAAAATAAGCAAACAGAAATAAGGCTATGATTAACTCTAGGAAAACAAAAAACTACATGAAAAACCTAATCTTCTCATAAGGGTTCATAAAAATTTTAAACTTCATTTCATCAAAGGGCACCATTAAGAAAGTAAAGACAAGCCACTTTCTGGGAAAACACATTCACAGAAGGTCTATCTGAAAAAGGACTCATATCCTAAATATATAAAGAACTTCTACAAGTCAATAAGGAAACAACAAGCAACCCCAATAAAACACAGGCTTGAACAGACACTTTGCAAAAGAAGATATCAAAATAAATGATAAGCACAATAAAAGTTGTTCATTAGGAAAATGATGGTAAAGGAATTTAAAATGTATGAACATAAAAAAGACAAATGAGGCATGAACGTTGAGAGTTATCTGGTATGTAGAAATGTTCTGCATGATAGCCATACAGAGAGCCATATACACAAAAATCCACCAAGGTCGAATAGTTAAGATGTGTGTGTTTTAGTCAACAAACACTATACTTTCTTTTGATGTTATTAAGTAGGCTTTTAAAAAAATTTTTATTTTACATTGGAGTATTGTTGATTAACAACATTATATTAGTTTCAGCTGTACAATAAAATGATTCAGTTATACACGTACATATATCTATTCTTTTCCATACTTGACCATTTTAAAAATATAATCCTCAGCCATCAACTGTTTTTGCTATATTATTAGGGGATATGGAAGTAGAGCAAAGAGTGTATGAGAGCTAAATCTTTGCCTATTTCACCAAATATGAAAGGACAGATTCAGAAGTAGTTTTGAGTATAATTTGAAAGGCACTGTGATTAATAATAGTGGTCTCTGGGGAAACAAGGCTGGTAGTTGAAGAGAGAAGAGACAGGGGACTGCTATTTTTGATAATAAGCTTTTTATTAATATTTTATTTTTTAAACTGTGGATGTATTAATTTGATAGGAAATTTTAAATTAAGTTATAAATTATTAACTGTGATCATTTGTACAAACATGGAACAGAGAAGGCTTTTTAATTATACCTCAGTGGACACCTTCTATTTTGCCAGCCCAGCCCCCATTCCCTTTTCTGTACCCCGATTCTCCCTCCTCCATGAGTACTGCATATGGTCTAGGGGACATTTCTTCACCCCAGTTTCCATAGTAGCCTGTGACTCAGGCCCAGTCCAACCCATGGCCCTGGCGCTTGGCCAGAGATTTCTTTCTTCCAGGGTGAGGAACAAGCCCCAATTGGGGCTGGTGAGGGCTATCCTGACTTATCCGTAAATAGTGACCTGCTCTGCCTAGAGCTGCTGGCAGCCATTTTGCCACCAAAAGAGAAGAACCTGCCCAAGAATGGGGCTGACAAGATGGCTGCAGAGATGAGAGGTAGGGAGAAAACACCTGAGCCCCGATGTCTGGGGTTGAATCCTTGCTTCCATGCAGGCCTGATATATGTCCACCCCTGTTCCTTTCCTAATTCTAAGAGGCGGTACCATGTAATCAGGAAGCAATGGACTGCTTGGGTTTAAACTTCAGCTTTACTGCATACTGTGTGGACTTGGGCATTTAACTTAACCTCTTTCTCATCTATAAAACAGGAATTATAATAATAGTACCTAACTGCATAAAATCAAATGAGTTGACATATATAACAGAAACATGTACATATATTTTAAGTGCACATATATAAGAATATATATATGCTCAGAGCTTAATAAAAGTACAAATTGTATTTGTACTCATTTAAATTTATATATACAAGAACCATATTTTTATTTTTAGTAATTAAATCCTCTTTTTTTTCCTTAAGCCAGTTTGAACTGAGTTTTCTGACATTTACAAGTGGCAGGATCCTAAGTAATTCAACATCCAAAAGAGGAAACCACACAAAATCAATTGATAGACTTAAGGAAATACAAAATAAATAAATAAATAAACATAATACAGACCCAAATATGCTCCATAACAGGAAAAATTAAATGCTCAAAAGTTAAAAAGTAAATAGAAAAGTAAGAAATAATATTTGTAACCTTTAGAATTGATGAAAGTTTCTGCTCTTACAAATAACAAGGTGGAGATGCTATGCAAAATGGGCAAAACTATACAAACAAAATTCACAAATGGTAAAAACTAATGCAAAAAACATTAGGCGTTTAAAAAATAAAACCAAGAAAAAGAATAGCAAGTAGTTTTTTCCAATTATGTATCTGAGGAATCTTTTAAATTTTATTATCTGCTATTGGCAAAGTCTCACAGATTATTGGTGAATTGATTCAACCTTTCTGAAAGGCAATCTGACTGTGATAAAAATAAGCGTACCTTTGGCAGAATAATTCTTGTAGGAATTTATTTAAGGAGATACTTGAATGTGTAGGAACATTTCCCCTATAAGTTTTCTCACTAATTGGCCTTTATATTCAGAAACAATGGAAATTGAATGTCCAAAAATAGGGGATTTAGTAAAATGCATACATTCCAATATTGTTCAGTCACTTAAAATCATAACGGAAAATATGTACATCTATTGAAGAATATTCATGATTATTAAATGAAATAAACAGGTTATAAAATCATGTAGGATGGATCTGTTTTAGTTGTATAAATATATACAAGAGGAAAAAATCTACTGGAACACACATCAAATGATTGTGAAATCTCTGGGTGGTAGAATTTATGAGTGTTCTAATTTGTTGGTGGGTTTTTTGTCCCTTATATGTGTATTTCATTTTTTTTCTCTGAAGAAACTTTACAAGTTTTCAATTAAAAAAATGTATATTAAATTCATAGAAAGCCATAAGTTACCTAAAAGAGTAGTTTGTCATGCATTTGGAGGGAAAATGCATGCAAGCTGTTAAGTGGATCAAAAATGATGAGAAAGTAATAAAGTGGACTCTCTTTTGAGAAAAATTGTGGTAAAAACCAGGAACAAAGGCTCTCAAGAACATAGGTGGCACATAGCTACTGCAACAGAGCATCTGGAGAAGAGCAGGAGACTGAAGATGCAAAAAGAAGGAATCGCTGGAGGTGTCTAGTGAAACTGTCAACAGCAGCACACTGCGTTTTCCATTGTCCAGGGGCTACTCTTTGGGCTTAGCTGGGCTGCCTTACCTGGATTTCCACGTGCCCTTTTCCCATATGCTGAACAGGCTCAGTAGGGGGGCAGAACTTACCCAGGGCCAGAACCCACTCTTTCAGCCTCTTGGTATCTTAATCGTCTAAACTAGGTACAACAGGCACTTTTCATCAGCAGCTTTCCCCAGGGGAGAAACCAGGACACTTGAAGCCCTGCTCAAAGCTCCCCTAGACCACCGTGATCAACCACCAGCCACAACTGCAATCATAACACACACTTGACCTTAGCAATGCAAGAGTGAGTTTTCAACAATTCATAAGGGCTTGCATGCTCTCTAAGTCAGATTACATTTTCTTTTCAGTTATTTCTGGCATATTAACAGCTGGTGACCTAGATTAAGAAATAATTTAATATGTCAAAAGGCAGACTGTATCACTAAATTCCTTCACAGATGGAAAGTGGATTCAATGAAAAGCTTCAGACCCCAAATTCAAGTAATTACTTGGAAGGAGGGAGAGGGTGGGGTGGAATATCTACCAGTGGATAAAATGAAGTATAGAAAAATGATGACAAAACCTAACCAGGTTCCCAGCAGATCATGGCTATGTTCTGGACAAATAGCCAGGGACTGGAAGCAGGCAGGAAGCCTTGCTAATTCAGCAGTTAGAGTGGCAGGAGGATCACTGTTGGTTCAGGATGAGCTTGGGTAGATATTAAAAGAAATACAATCCTCTTACTGCATTGAGAGCGTGGATGTGTGAAGGGAGGGACTAGAGGCAGCCACCAAGCCTCTGGGAACACAGAGAGGCAAAGGGAGCAGTGCCCCCCTTCAGCTCAGTTCCTGGCGGTCAGTGGGAATTGGAGGGCAGTCTAAGTCAGGGTCTGCAGAAGGAAATTAATTCACTGCCACAGTGAGCAACGCGGCAAATCTGACTTCCAGTAAAATAGGAAACCGCTAAACACCCAGAATCCCAGGGACAGAAAATACTTCCACGTGAAAGAGAACACAGTTCAACGGACACAAACCACGGGGCTTATTAGCTGGTGTCAATTTTCAAGCACAAGGCTTACCATACAATATGAATGTCCTCTGCAAGGGACACAAATGAAGACCTCAGTGCTGGCAAGGTCTTGATGACAAGCAGTAGGCAAGGGAAGCCAGGCAAGCCCAGTGCATGGTACAGTACCTCCCCAACTGTTGGGTGCTGGGCTTGACGTTGACCTGCCATTCATTTGTACCCATCTCTCGGGGAGAAAAATAACTGACTGTGACCAATCTTGAGGGGCTTGTGAAACACCAGGGAACCCAACTCGTCCAACATGGGCTTTTTTTTTTTTAATGCAGTAAAACGCCCTCCTCTATGCAGAAATGTGCAGAGAATTGTTAGGTTCGGGTCATATTTATCGTTGACCTTCCAGAGAAGGGCACTGGCGTCAAAAGGGATACACGTGTAACAGAGACCCCTCAGAAAAAGAAATAAAAAGCAAAAAAAGAGAAAGAAGTTGTGTATCTAGATCTCGGTTTTGAACTTCAGGATTCACTTCACTGTACTGTTTTAAAGCTGTTGGGTTTGAGCGGTCAGCCCTCTTGACCCAAACAGATTTGAGAGGTGTAGCTTCTGTGCGAGATCGCTCGTGCCTGCTGAGTAGCCAGGAATCCCGCCGGAGGAACGACAGCGCCGCAAGCTCCCGCCGGGACCCGCGAGCCGCCTGGCTGGAGCGCGGGGAGCTGGCGCCGGGAGGGAGATGCGCTCCGCTCCGGGAGCCGCGGGCGACCCGCCGCACCTGCCTCAGCTCGTGCCCGGCGCCCGCGCAGCCGCGCAGGGGGAGAGGGGGCCGGGAGACCCGGGCCCACCCCGCGCCGCCGGGGACCGGGTCTGCGCGCCCCCGACTGCCGGGTGCCGCCTTGCTGCAGTGGCTGCGGCGGAGGGCAGGGCGTCCCCGCGACCCCGGCCCCGGCCCGGCCTCCTGCGCTGCCCCGGCCAGCTCGGCCATGCCTGCCCGCGTCCCCGCCACCCGGCCCGCCGCGCGCTTCAGACCTTTTCTTGCGCGCGGTTGAGTCGCTTCTGGACGTTCTTGGCGAAGATGCCCGTCTTGATGTCGGCCATGGCTGCGGGTGCGCGGAGGCTGCGAGGAGCGGAGCTGGCGGCGAGGAGGAGCGGGAGACGATGAGGAGGAGGAGCAGGAGGAGCGGGAGAGGCGACGAGGAGCCGCCGAGCGCCAGGAGGGGTGAGGGAGGGGCGCGCCGGCGGGGACCCGCTTAAAGCGACAGAGCGGAGGCGGGACGCGCTGGCCCTGCCTGTGACCCGGGGCGGGGTGGCGAGCGAAAGAGAGTCAAGAAGCCCAGAGAGTGCCCACAGTGATGGAAGCTGAGGTCTGGTGCAGAAAAGAAAGGAAGCTAGCAGCGACCCCAGGGCCCTCAGCAGCTCCGGGATTCTTTAAAGGAGGAGTTTGTGGTAGGGGAGGATGAGGGGGGCCCCAATTCTCTCCAGCAAAAAAAAGGGGGGCACTGGAGATAGGAGAACCCCGGGAATGTGGAATTAGAGCAACTCGGGGGTGGAGGGGATTGGGCTGGTCTCCCAGAAGGACCAACTGGACCCCCCAGGACAGAAGGCACACCCCTGGATTATATTTGTGTTCAGGAGCACACTCTCACCCCTGGCAACCTTAACAGGGATTCACCATCCTCTGTACACTTAGCAAGAGTAAGCATATTAGGGATAAACTTGTCTTATATACACCCAGAGCTCTTGAAGTCTCTGATGGAAAGTCCAACTATTCCTATTCATTTCTCTCTGAGAGTGTGAGAAGAGTAAGGCCGGCGGCCTCGCAAACAGGCCAGAAGAGAATCAGGCACCAGGAATTCTGTGAGTCCCAGAGAGCATCTCACTGCACCTCTGGAGTAAACAGGTTGGCAGTACCCATGAACGGCCCCTGGGTATCCACTCCTGGGGTAGTCCCCTCACCTTGATTCTAGAAGATCCTGTGACCTGGCTTTCACCAATTAGATAGGTGTAAGTACACTGTGCCAATTCCAGACCTATGCCTTGAGAAAACAGGCAGGTTTGGCTCTTACTATGTCACCCTGTAAAGCTTCAGCTACCATGCTGTAAAAAGGCCCTTGGAGAGACTCCGTGGAAAGGGAAAAACCTTGAGATTACTTGGACAGGGAGCAAAACCCAAATGTCCCTGCATCTCCCTGAGACCAGTTTCGTGGAGACACACTGGCTGAAAGCAGCTGCATAAGAAGTCATAAGCAAGACCAGCAGAAGAACCTCCCAGCCAATCCTAGCCAAAAATGTGGAATGGTGAGCAAAAAAATAAAACCAAAACCATAATGGTTTTGTTACTGAATGCCAATTCATGTGGCTGACATGCAGAGAGGCCAAGCAAACCAAAATGTCAGAGTTTGCAGCAGAGAAAGGTTTACTGAAGGGCCGTGGAAGGAGAGGGGTAGGTGACACAGGAGAGGGGTGGGTGATTCATAATCCCCTAAATCCCCTATCCTCAACTCTTTGAAGGAGTTTCAGCAAAGCATTTTAAAGGCAAGGTGAAGGAGTGACGTGGGTCATTGTTGCAAACTTCTTGGTGTCAGAATCCTTTGTTCTTGCAGCTGTCCCTGGAGTTCAGTTCAGGGTGGTCCAGTAAACTTCCAACTAGATAAATGTTTTTCTCTGTTCTGCAATTTTTTAATCTTATATGAATGCAAAAATGTTATACCCTTAAAGACCTTTGAGAATGGTCTATCCTATACATTTCAGGCTATAGGCAACATTCTTAACATTAAGCAAGAACAATAGAATACAAAGATGAAAAGAAACAGATTCAGTATGGAGTCAGATTTGTTCTTCCCAATTACAGTTATAAGCCACTAACTTTTGGGATGGTTTGTTACTGAAATACCTATTCACTTGGTTCTTGTTTCCTTAGGCTTCCTATTTATCCCAGCTTGCCTGGGATGAAGGAGTGTCCAGGATATAGGACTTTCAGTGCTAAAACCAGGAAAGACCTAGGTAAACTGCTTGAGTTGATCTCCCTGTTTCCAACATCTCAACAAAATAGGTGTTTAACTTCAGAGGAAAGTCAGAGAAACTTGATTCTTCTCTTGGTTAGTATTCAGTAGAAAAGGCTACTCAGAAGTTAGGAATTTTGAGTCAGGGACTTCTGAACCTTAGCTCTGCCTCAGAATGTTGGAATATTCCAGAATGTTCTGGAGTTTATCAGTCCATGCATGCTCAGTGGCTTCAGTCTTGTCTAACTCTTTGTGACACATTGGACTATAGCTCACCAGGCTCCTCTGCCCATGGATTTTTCCAGGCAAGAATACTGGTGTAGGTTGCCATTTCCTCCTCCAGGGGATCATCCCAACCTAGGGACTGAACTCCCATCTCCTGCATCTCAGGCAGACTCTAGCTGAGCCATCAGGGAAGCCCATGGTTATTCACACTCTGAACACCAGAGTCCCCTCATCTCCCTTGATGGGGGCCTGGCTATCGTCCCCATTATAGATGCCACTGCTTTCTCTTTGATAAGTCAAGGGACAGAGTTCCAAGCAATGAGTTTATATTTTCTCACTTCCTTAGAGGCCAGGCTATCAGTTCCCATTCTCCTAGCCTTTGTCTCTCTTGGCAGTTACTCCCTCACCAAAATAAATACAATGAATATCTTTTGAAATAAAATTGCAAATGGTTAACTTTTCTTATCATTCACATGCCCAAATCTAAATCTGTAGCGTGGGTGGAAAGGCAAACTTGTCACTTCTTGATAATTCTATTTAGAATACATGCTGAGAATATTTTAAAAATTGTCATGTGCATACTGTTATCAAATCAACCAGTATCCATTTTCAGGTTGCCCTCTGGCTCATTTTAGCCATTCTGTAATATTGAGGAAGCATTTCAGGTGACATTTAATTGGTGCGTTATAAATATTTGCTGGGGAAAAAATGCAAGCATGCATGAGTCTAGTTCACAAGGATCTATTCTTAGCTATTTCTTCTCTTCAGTTCAGTTCAGTTGCTCAGTCATGTCGGACTCTTTGCTATCCCATTAACCATAGCAGCCAGACCTCCCTGTCCATCACCAACTCCCAGAGTCCACCCAAACCCATGTCCATTGAGTTGATGATGCCATCCAACCATCTCATCCTCTGTCATCCCCTTCTCCTCCTGCCCTCAATCTTTCCCAGCATCAGGGTCTTTTCAAATGAGTCAGTTCTTCGCATCAGGTGGCCAAAGTATTGGAGTTTCAGCTTCAGCATCAGTCCTTCCAATGAACACTCAGGACTGATCTCCTTTAGGATGGACTGGTTGGATCTCCTTATAGTCCAAGGGACTCTCAAGAGTCTTCTCCAACACCACAGTTTAAAAGCATCAATTCTTCAGCGCTCAGCTTTCTTCACCATCAAACTCTCACATCCATACATGACCACTGGAAAAACTGTAGCCTTGACTAGATGGACCTTTGTTGATAAGTAATGTCTCTGCTTTTTAATATGCTGTGTAGGTTGGTCATAACTTTCTTTCCAAGGAGCAAGCATCCTTTAATTTCATGGCTGCAGTCACCATCTGCAGTGATTTTGGAGCCCAGAAAAATAAAGTCAGCCACTGTTTCCACTGTTTACCATAAAGCAGAGATAGATGTTTTTTTGGAACTCTCTTTTTCGATGATCCAGCGGATGTTGGCAATTTGATCTCTGGTTCCTCTGCCTTTTCTAAAACAAGCTTGACCTTCTGGAATTTCGCAGTTCACGTACTACTGAAGCCTGGCTTGCAGAATTTTAAGCGTTACTTTACTAGCATGTGAGATGAGTGCAATTGTGTGGGTGTTTGAGCATTCTTTGGCATTGCCTTTCTTTGGGATTGGAATGAAAACTGACCTTTTCCAGTCGTGTGGCCACTGCTGAGTTTTCCAAATTCGCTGACATATTGAGTGCAGCACTTTCACAGCATCATCTTTTGGATTTGAAATAGCTCAACTGGAATTCCATCACCTCCACAATCTTTGTTCGTAGTGATGCTTCCTAAGGCCCACTTGACTTCACATTCCAGGATGTCTGGCTCTAGGTGTGTATGAGTGATCACACCATCGTGATTATCTGGGTCGTGAAGAGCTTTTGTGTACAGTTCTTCTGTGTATTCTTGCCACCTCTTCTTAATATCTTCTGCTTAAATTCAGACTTAAATTGAAGAAAGTGGGGAAAACCACTAGACCATTCAGGTATGACCTAAATCAAATCCCTTATGACTAATCAGTGGAAGTGAGAAGTAGATTTAAGGGACTAGATCTGATAGACAGAGTGCCTGATGAACTATGGATGGAGGTCCATGACATTGTACAGGAGACAGGAATCAAGACCATCCCCAAGAAAAAGAAATGCATAAAAGCAAAATGGCTGTCTGAGGAGGCCTTAAAAATAGCTGTGAAAAGAAGAGAAGTGAAAAGCAAAGGAGAAAAGTAAAGGTATACCCATCTGAATGCAAAGTTCCAAAGAATAGCAAGGAGAAATAAGAAAGGCTTCCTCAGCTGTCAATGCAAAGAAATAGAGGAAAACAATAGAATGAGAAAGACTAGAGATCTCTTCAAGAAAATTAGAGATAACAAGGGAACATTTCAATTTCTCCTCCTAATTCTGTAATAATGCTACTGGAACACGGTGGGGGGAAAGGCACTCAAACTATGTAGTGATCTTTTTCCTTGGGATAATTTTTTTAAATTATGGTATTATTAATTGCAATATTGTTAGTTTCAGGTGTACAGAAAAGTGATTCAGTTACACACACACACACATTATTTTTCATATTCTTTTCCATTGTGGTTTACCTCTGGATATTGAATTTAGTTCTCTGTGCTATATGGTAGGTCCTTATCATGTATGGTTGTGAGAGTTGGACAGTGAAAAAGGCTGAGCACTGAAGAATTGATGCTTTTGAGCTATGGTGTTGGAGAAGACTCTTGAGAGTCCCTTGGACTGCAAGGAGATCCAACCAGTCCATCCTAAAGGAGATCAGTCCTGGGTATTCATTGGAAAGTCTGATGTTGAAGCTGAAACTCCAATACTTTGGCCACCTCATGCAAAGAGTTGACTCATTGGAAAAGACCCTGATGCTGGGAAGGATTGGGGGCAGGAGGAGAAGGGGAAGACAGAGGATGAGATAGCTGGATGGCATCACTGACTCTATGGACATGGGTTTGGGTGGACTCCGGGAGTTGGTGGTGGACAAGGAGGCCAGGCGTGCAGTGGTTCATGGGGTTGCAAAGAGTCAGACACGACTGAGCGACTGAACTGATAACTGACTGATATTGTTGACCTATTTTATATATGTGTATCTGTTAATCCCAAACTCCTAATTTGTTCCTCCCTCTCCCTCTCCTCTTTGGTAACCAAAAGCTTATTTTCTATGTCTGTGTGTCTGCTTTTTTTTGTACATAAGTTCATTTGTATCATTCTTTTAGATTCCACGTAAGAGTGATATCATATGATATCTGTCTGTCTCTCTCACTTCACTTAGTATGCTTTTTAAACATTGTTATGCCATACATTAGTCTTTTTTATACAAAACCTTATGAAAGACTCAAATATATTAACCAGATGCATCGTCTTGGTTTGCAAAGGATGTTGAGTGCCCAGAGCTCCATCCATTAGGCAGCTTCTTTATTCCTTACGACTGTCTTTTATAAAAAAAACATTTATTTATTTATCTATTTCTTTATTTCAGAGAAGGCAGTGGCACCCCACTCCAGTATTCTTGCCTGGAAAAATCCCATGGACGGAGGAGCCTGGGAGGCTGCAGTCCATGGAGTCGCGAAGAGTCCAACACAACTGAGCGACTTCACTTTCACTTTTCACTTTCATGCATTGGAAAAGGAAATGGCAACTCACTCCAGTGTTCTTGCCTGAAGAATCCCAGGGATGGGGGAGCCTGGTGGGCTGCCGTCTGTGGGGTCGCACAGAGTGGGACATGACTGAAGCGACTTAGCAGCAGCAGCATATCTTTATTTATGTGGCTGCACCAAGTCTTAGTTGCGGCATGTGGGATCTAGATCCCTAACCAGGGTTGGAAACCAGCCCCACTGCATTGGAAGCCCAGAGTCTGAGCCACTGGATCACCAAGGAAGTCCCTTCCTGTGGCTGTCTGTAAGGGAGACCCTTAGAGTTACAGACTTCCCAGGGGATGCTAGTGCCAATGCAGGAGACAAAGAGGCCAGAGTTCTATCCCTAAGCCAGAAAGATCCAGGTCAGAAAGATCTGGAAGATCTCCTGGAAGAGGGCATGGCAATCCACTCTTACCTGGAAAATTCCATGGACAGAGGAGCCTGTCAGGCTGCAGTCCACGGGAGCTGCAAAGAGTTGGACATGACTGAGCGACTGAACACAATAACACAACCTAGAGTTACGTAATTCCCAGTACACAGCGGAAGTTCATAAGATGAGCAGTCTTAGCAGCACCTTCCATCTCTAAAATTGCAGGATCCATACTTTTGTGTATGTTTCCTTCATCTCCAACACCACTGGGCATTCCCAGCAATATTCCTTGCTTGCTTGTGCCTGTTCCTCATAGTTACAGACATTTTTCTCTTTGGTCAGTCAAGGAAAAAATGTTCCTTACACTCCTCACTATGTGCAGGCTTATGTACAGGCTTGTCAACTTCTTATGATACCATATTTCTCTAGATGCTATCTTGTTTGCATAGTTTGTTCACAAGATTACTGAAGGGAAAGCTAGGGAACAGATCTAGTCATCTGTTAACTACTTATTCTTCATTTCTACTTCTTTGAACTATGGAAAGAGCCAAAACGACAGGCAAAATATTGTGATCAAAGGTGTGCTTTTGAAAACTGTGCTTGGGCTGGAGGTGAGTAGAGTATGATGGTGCCTGGTATATGGCTAGTGTCAAGACAAAAGGGGCTTCCTGCAGAGAGCTCTTTCCTGCCAAAAGCTGCTTTCTGCCATCTGCTGTGCTAAATTGTGTCCCACCCTCCACCACCCCATGGACTATAGCCCTACAGACTCCTCTGTCCATGGGATTTCCCAGGCAAGAATACTGGAGCTGGTTGCCATTTCCTCCTCCAGAGGATCTTCCCAACCCAGGAATCGAATTCCAGTCTCCTGCGTCTCCTGGATTGGCAGGCG
Source organism: Antilocapra americana (assembly GCA_007570785.1). Lineage (NCBI taxonomy): Eukaryota > Metazoa > Chordata > Mammalia > Artiodactyla > Antilocapridae > Antilocapra > Antilocapra americana. The sequence continues at coordinate 6,221,089 of ML660772.1, forward strand.
GATTCTTTACCATTGATCTACTCAGCTACTTACCGGATGTCAAATTATAATATGCTTAATGATTATTCAGGTTCATAAACAGCATCACAGCTCCAACCCCAGATCTTCATGTGAACAAGGCAGAATTCCTGAATTAATTCTAACTTCCAATTTACCTTCCTTTCTTCTAAATTGCATTTCAACTTGGTTGATAAAAAGACAGTTATGACAGGTTTGGGTAATTTGGAATAGGCCAAGAATTACCACTGTATTATCACAAAACTCAGTTTCCAGATGTTTTAGTGGTACAGATATCCTAACCTAGCTGTATGTCAGGTAGTTCACTTTAGACGCTTAGAGAAGGAGCTTTCTAGATCAAGTGCTTAATGTGTTTAGCTATTTATTAACACTCATAACAGTGAAAATATATGCTATATATTCCAATTAGCTATAACTCTTCTGTGTCATTTTACAGATAACTAAGAAGCCATTCCATTTAATCAGTTGATTGAACCTAACTGGACTTTGGTCATATCCAAATTATTGACTAGTGCTTACTCTCACCTCTTTGTTTAAAGACTAAGACTTAGACTAAAGACTAAGATTATTTTCTCTCATAAATGATAAAAGAGCAGTGAAAGGAGGATGTACTGAAAAGTATATATTTTTTGACTGATTGTTTTGTACATTTCAGGTGAAAATATTCAACTCTTCAAATTATGCCAATTATTCGCATTTTTAGTTCCACATATTTTTTTTTTACTAAATTTTGCCTCCATGACTGTCCTTTCCTTTCCTAATTTAAACAAGTCTAAAAATAAAAACCTCCTAACTCCATAAATAATGCATCACTAATACTTCCCAAAATACCACATAAGAGGCAAGAGCTTGGTTTTAATAGGTGAACCACTGGGCACCAAAGAAAACAGTAGCATTGTATTAAACTGTCTAGTAACTTTAAAGTATTCCACACCATGTTTGATGCTTTTATGCAAAATAGATGAAAACCAGCTTCTATACACCAAAACAAATTGCTTAAACATCAGTTAATAGCTTCCAAGCCAACTGAGAGGTCAAGGAGCAAAATAGAATAGAAATTCTAATTAGCTGTGACTCGTTCTGAAGAAAGGGACAGGTCCCTGCAAATATTTTAAGCTATTTTCTATCCACAAATAAGCTATAGAAATTCCCTGTGCACTCTGGGAAACGGCACATTTCTCTGGGCACCCAAGACCATCCTCTTAATTGCATATATAGCTGGACTGTTTTATTGGGAAGTTTCCAGCTTGGACAAACCCCAGCTTTGTAACAGTGATCTACTTTAAAACCTCTTTAGCAAATGCTTAATTTTTATCATATATTGGCTGGAGATTTATTAATTGGTTCATGGAATTCATTTTGTATTAAATTCATCTGTATTTATATGTTACATGAGTATAGCTAATCACATATGCCTGTCTTTGGTTGGATGGCTCCTCCCCCAACTCAGCCCATCTTTTGCCAGCACCTCCACACACACACATACCTCTCTCCAAACTGCTCCTGGAGCTATGGCTGCTGACATAGTAGATGTATTATCTTGGGTCATAAGATTCCTCACTACAGTGTCCCTCCACTCCAAGCCCACACTTCAACCAAAGCCCCTGGCTAATGAAGCCAGCCCATGGTCATGGTCTGATTTTATGTGCTAGTAGCCTGGACTAAGCAATGTGTCCTCCCAACATCTGCCTCTTCCTGTAGAGTACAGCTTCTTTCATCTGCAGAGGCCACACAACCTTCTGTCTCACTACCTAGTCCAAGCTTGGACTGCGCACCACACAACAGACCACTAAATGGAGACACAAGTCACGGGGGCAAGCAATAGCAACGTCTTTTGGAAAGCCAGCAGACAGATACGATGATGCACTAGTGTCCCAAAGAAGTATCTTGCCCAGATTTGGATGGTAGTTTCTTTCACAGAACAAAGAGGGCAAAGTGATGAGGTAAAGTAAAAATGAGACGGTAAGTTGGTGCAGATACTTCCTGGTTCTGACATACTCTAGAAGGGATGTGTTAATTTCTTCCTTCCTGCTTTCATTTATAGGAAGTCTGGTCAGGATGTTTCCTGTGAGTCTGCATGCATGCTTAGTCAGTTCAGTCATGTCCAACTCTTTGCAACTCTATAGACTATAGCCTGCCAGGCTCCTCTGTCCATGGGACCTAGGCAAGAATACTGAATTGAGTTGCCATGCCCTCCTCCAAGGGATCTTTCTGACCCAGGGATTGAACCTGAGTCTCTTATGTTTCCTGCATTGGCAGGCAGGCTCTTTACCACTAGTGTCACCTGGGAAGCCCTGTGAGTTTGACAAAGATATTTTAGCTTAACACCAAGGCATGGAAGGCAAGGTTCTCAGAGATGGGCCATGATGTATACTTTAAGCCACAGGCATTACGTGTGCATGTATGCTCAGTCGGATCTGACATTTTGTGACTCCATGAACTGTAGCCCACCAGGCTCCTCTGTCCTTGGGATTTTCCAGGCAAGAATACTGGAGTGGGTTGCCATTTCCTCCTCCAAGGGAGCTTTCTAACTCAGGGATTGAGCCTGCATCTCTTTTGTCTCCTGCATTGGCAGGTGGGTTCTTTGCCACTAGCACCACCTGGGAAGACTAGAGTAGCATCCAAGGAATCAAACAAGTTGGGTAGTGATGATAGTAGTAGTTCCTATTAGTATTTCTTTACATGTGACTGCTGAAGGTCAGCAGTATTGGACTTAGATAGGCTTCTGAAAGCTAGTCTAGGATGGAACCTGTCATGTATTGAATTGTGATATTGTGATTTATGATAAGAAATATTATGTTTGGTGTTTGTCTCTGTTCTTGCAGTGTTCACCAACCCTTGAAATTTCTCGAGTAATTAGAACAATGAAGGTATTTTTTTGCTATTCTTAAGAAAGCTTCTTTCAGTAACACCTGAGTGTATGTTAGTGAGGTGACTTTTGGAATAGTCCTAAGAGTGGGGACTTGTTGCCAGGAGAATCAACCTGGTGATCATTTCACCTCCTACCTCTCCCACCCTCAGACTCTGGGGAGAGAAGAATTAGGCTGGAGATTGAGTTCAATCACAGATGGCCCAAGATAAACTCTACCATGCCTATGTAATGAAGCCCCCACAAAAACCAAAAGGATGAGATTCAAAGAGCTTCCAGCTTGGTAAACACGTTGTAGGACAGAGAAAGTGGAGGGGGCTCAGAAGCTCCATACCCTTGCCCAAGTATCTCGTCCTATGCATCTCTTCCTTCTGGCAATTCCTGAGTTATACCCTTATAACAAACCAGGAATCTAGTAGGTGAAATGTTCCTTTTTGAGTTTTGTGAGTGGCTCTAGAAAATTAATTAAATCCCAGGAGAGGCATTATGGGAACCTCCAATTTACAGCCAGTTGATAGGAAGCACAGGTAACAACCTGGACTTGCCATGGGCATCTCAGTAGAGGGTGGGACCGTGCCCTTAAACTATGGGATCTGGTGCTGACTCTGGGTGCACAGTGTCAGGACCAAGATGACTTGTAGGACACCCAGCTGGGGCTGCAGAATTACTTGTCATGTTGAAACTACCCCTTGCCCCCAGAATTTGCTGGCCAGAAGTATTGAGAGAGAAAAGAAACACACTAAAGGAATTTTTTCTTTACAGTCCCCACAAGAGATAATTAAAGTCTTAGCCCCTGGTACCTGTTAATTTAACCTTATTTGGAAATGAGTTTCATTCCAAGACTGTGTTCCTAAGTCCCCTTTGTTTGCAGGTCCAACAAAAGTGAGCCTAGGTACCCAACTAACACAACTGCCTATATAGTACTGTAATAAGTATATAATACTTTTCACACAAATAATATATATAGAAAAAAATAAAGGAAACAATTTTAATCTTACAGTACCTTGAAAAATACAGTAGTACAGTATAACAGTTGGCACACAGGGGTTAGTTCAGTTCAGTCACTCAGTCATGTCAGACTCTTTGCAACCACATGAATCACAGCACGCCAGGCCTCCCTATCCATCACCAACACCTGGATTTTACCCAAATTCATGTCCATTAAGTCAGTGATGCTATCCAGCCATCTCATCCTCTTTTGACCCCTTCTCCTCCTGCCCCCAATCCTTCCCAGCATCAGGGTCTTTTCCAATGAGTCAACTCTTCACATGAGGTGGCCAAAGTATTGGAGTCTCAGCTTCAACATCAAGCCTTCCAATGAACACCCAGAACTGATCTCCTTTAGAATGGAATGGTTGGATCTCCTTGCAGCCCCAGAGATTCTCAAGAGTCTTCTCCAACACCACAGTTCAAAAGCATCAATTCTTCGGCACTCAGCTTTCTTCACAGTCCAACTCTCACATCCATACATGACCACTGGAAAATCCATAGTCTTGACATAGACCTTTGTTGGCAAAATAATGTCTCTGCTTTTTAATATACTATCTAGGTTGGTCATAACTTTGCTTCCAAGGAGGAAGTGTCTTTTAATTTCATGGCTGCAATCACCATCTTCAGTGATTTTGGAGCCCAAAAATATAAAGTCTGACACTGTTTCCACTGTTTCCCCATCTATTTCCCATGAAGTGATGGGACCAGATGCCATGATCTTAGTTTTCTGAATGCTGAGTTTTAAGCCAACTTTTTCACTCTCCTCTTTCACTTTCATCAAGAGGCTTTTTAGGTCCTCTTCACTTTCTGACATAAGGGTGGGGTCGTCTGCATATCTGAGGTTGTTGATATTTCTCCCAGCAATCTTGATTCTAGTTTGTACTTCTTCCAGCTCAGTGTTTCTCATGATGTACTCTGCATATAAGTTAAATAAGCAGGGTGACAATATACAGCCTTGACATACTCCTTTTCCTGTTTGGAACCAGTCTGTTGTTCCATGTCCAGTTCTAACTGTTGCTTCCTGACCTGCATACAGGTTTCTCAAGAGGCAGGTCAGGTGGTCTGGTATTCCAATCTCTTTCAGAATTTTCCACAGTTTATTGTGATCCACACAGTCAAAGGCTTTGGCATAGTCAATAAAGCAGAGATAAATGTTTTTCTGGAACTCTCTTGCTTTTTCAATGATCCACTGGATGCTGGCAATTTGATCTCTGGTTCCTCTGCCTTTTCTAAAACAAGCTTGAACATCTGGAAGTTCATGATTCACATATTGCTGAAGCCTGGCTTAGAGAATTTTAAGCATTACTTTACTAGCATATGAGATGAGTGCAATTGTGCAGAAGTTTGAGCATTCTTTGGCATTGCCTTTCTTTGGGATTAAAATGAAAACTGACCTTTTCCAATCCTGTGGCCACTGCTGAGTTTTCCAAATTTACTGACATATTGAGTGCAGCACTTTCACAGCATCGTCTTTCAGGATTTGAAATAGTTCAACTGGAATTCCATCACTTCCACTAGCTTTATTCATAGTGATGTTTTCTAAGGCCCACTGGACTTCACATTCCAGGATGTCTGGCTGTAGGTGAGGGACCACACCATTGTGATTATCTGAGTCATGAAGATCTTTTTTGTATAGTTCTTCTGTGTATTCTTACCACCTCTTTTTAATATCTTCTGCTTCTGTTAGGTCCATGCCATTTCTGACCTTTATCGAGCCCATCTTTGCATGAAATGTTCCCTTGGTATCTCTAATTTTATTGAAGAGATCTCTAGTCTTTCCCATTCTATTGTTTTCCTCTTTTCTTTGCATTGATCACTCAGGAAGGCTTTCGTATCTCTCCTTGCTATTCCTTGGAACTCTGCATTCATATGGGAATACCTTCCCTTTTCTCCTTTGCTTTTTGCTCCCCTTCTTTTCACAGCTATCTGTAAGGCCTCCTCAGACAGCCATTTTGCTTTTTTGCATTTCTTTTTCTTGGGGATGGTCTTAACCCCTGTCTCCAGTACAGTGTCACGAACCTTCGTCCATAGTTCATCAGGCACTCTGTCTTATCAGATCTAGTCCCTTAAATCTATTTCTTACTTCCCCACGTTCATCTTTGAAAGTTCACAACTGGAAGGTTCATATGTAGGGGACTTACTGTAATTAAGATGCAAATTAAGATGAGGTCACACTGGAGAGGGTGTGCCCTGAATTCAATAGGACTGCAGTCTTTGTATTTAAAACATGGAGGCGGCGGAGGAGCACGGCGTCGTCTTCCAGCCGGAGATGCGTGACGTCCTGTTCTGAGGAGGGGTCAGCGGCGCGATGGAGCGGGCCAGGGACCGTTTACACTTGAGACGCACTACAGAACAGCACGTACCAGACGTGGAAGTCCAAGTCAAACATAGAAGGACAGCCTCACTGGGCAACCAGGCGTGTCACCTGTACCTGAGGAGATCTCAGCAGCAGCAAGTACCTGTGGTGGATTTCCAGGCAGAACTGAGACAGGCATTCTTAGCTGAGACACCAAGAGGTGGTTAAAGCAGTATTGGAACACCAAGGCTTCATCTGCTATTTGAAGCGTCTGCCTCAGCTTGCATTGTTTGTAAGAGAATCTGCATCATACCTTCATCTGTAGCCTTCCATAAGGTCTTAAGGATCCTGAAACTTTCCTGTGGACATTGAATTTGGTGGAACAGCAGTCATGACTGTGGGAAAGAGTAGCAAGATGCTGCAGCACATTGACTATAGGATGAGATGTATCCTGCAAGATGGTCGTATCTTCATTGGCACCTTTAAGGCTTTTGACAAGCATATGAACTTGATCCTCTGTGACTGTGATGAGTTCAGGAAGATCAAGCCAAAGAATGCTAAGCAGCCAGAGCGTGAAGAAAAGCGAGTTTGGGGTCTGGTGTTGTTGCGTGGGGAGAACTTGGTTTCAATGACTGTGGAGGGACCACCCCCCAAAGATCCTGGCATTGCTCGGGTACCACTTGCTGGAGCTGCAGGGGGCCCTGGGGTTGGCAGGGCAGCTGGCAGAGGTGTTCCAGCTGGTGTTCCAATTCCCCAGGCTCCTGCTGCATTAGCTGGCCCTGTCCGAGGAGGAGGGGGCCATCCCAACAGGTAACGACCCCACAGGGAAGAGGCACTGGAGCAGCTGCTGCAGTGGCTACCACGGCCAGCATTGCTGGAGCCCCGACTCAGTACCCGCCGGGCCGGCGACTGCGCCTGCACCTGTTGGCCGAGCAACCCACCTCCAGGAATCATGGCTCCTCCACCCGGTATGAGACCACCCATGGGCCCACCAATTGGGCTTCCTCCTACTCGTGGGACACCAATAGGCATGCCCCCTCCAGGAATGAGGCCCCCTCCACCAGGGATAGGAGGTCCACCTCCCCCAGGAATGCGTCCACCAAGACCCTAGGATACTGTTGACCCTTCTTAGTCACTTTTTGTCCTGCAATGCAGCTTGTGAAATGTGTGAAATGTTTGTGAGCTTTTGTCCCCTCTGCTCCATTAATGTTAGCTAATAAATGCATAGAGTAACTAAACTGTGGGGGAAAAAAATGGAGAAGAGACCAGAAATCAGACCTACACCGAGGAGAATGTCAGGTGAAGATAAGACACAGAAGGAAGAGGGCCATGTGATGATGGAGACAGGGGTGGGCCTTACACAACTACATTCCAAGAAGCACCAAGGTTTGCCAGCAACTCCAGAAGCTCAGAGACTGAGCATGGCCCCACTGACACCTGGATTGCAGACTTCCAGCCTCCAGAATTGAGGTTATAATTTTTGTTTTTAGCTACCCAGTTCCTGTTACTTTGTTATAGCAGATCTAGGAAACTCATACAGCATCCAACCTCATTCTTCAAAACAGCACGCCTCTCCAAAAAAAGTATCCCCCAATCCAAATCACTGACAAAGAGATTTCTAAAAACAAGATTTTCATTAGATGGAACAGCCCGTGCTCATCTGTGGCTTTCTTCTGAAACAATGTATTTTTGTAAGTGCATGATTTGTCCTTATTTTCCTTCTTAATTTAGTGAAAAGCAGTAGCTTTTGAGTGAACCTGTTACAGGTTGGGTTCTAAGGAAGCAAGGGTGGACTTTGGGGTGCAAATTAGAGATCACTGCATCTGTGAAAGGCACAGGGAGCAAGCAGAACTAGCAGAGGATGAAGTTGGACACCCAGGCAAGCCCGTGACTGTGTAGCGAGCGCTGCCCCTAGACTGTCCCCATGCTGCTCACAGGGCCTGGGCCGTTACACCAGTCACTGGAGGCCAGTGGCCCTACGAGGTGTGTGAACTGGGGCCAGGCAGCTCTCTGCCAGGGGAGCCCACTTGGTAGGCCCTACTTGGGCAGCAGACCCTTCCTGGAGGGAGATCTGGACAGTAGTCCAGGCCATCCCTTACTCCGTGGTTCAGGTGAAGAGCATCTTGAACATGGTAGACACGTGTGCTTTGGTCGTCCCTTCCAGACATCATCTGCTGTTTCTTCACCCTTCCACCATTTCCTGCCTCCCACCTACACTGAAATATTTCTGAAGCTGATCATCCTCCATAAGGCCCATCCTCCATAAAGCCCTTTTACATTTAAATGTGGACCTTTCAACCATAACTGATGAAATTAGCGGTCATCTACGTTGTCGGGGCTCTCTGCTAATAGCTACTGTTTTTTTTATCTGTAATAAACAAGAAAGTTAAAGGTAGACATTCTGAGGCTGTGTAAATGTCTCATTTTGGGGGTCAAAATCTCCCTGCCTCAATTTCTTGTGCATTATGGTTTTTGCCTAAATTCATTTTTACTAAGATGGCTTTTTGGTTTGGGGTTTTTTGTTTGTTTGTTTGTTTTATGTGGACCATGTTTAAAGTCTTTTTTGAATTTGTTACAATACTGCTTCTGCTTTATGCTCTTTTTTCTTCGTTCCTTCAAGGCATGTGGGATCTTAGTTCCCTACTCAGGGGTGGAACCCACCCCCCCCCCTCCCTTTACTGCAAAATCTTAAGAACAGGGCCACCAGGGAGGTCCCTCTAAGATGGATTTTAAATGGCAATTTTCTTCTTCCAACAGTGCCACTGTATTTGTCAACTGGTACTCCACTGTATGAGAGAGATTTCCGTTTCTTCCCATATCGCTACAGATTTATTATCTATTGTCAATATGGACTCATGATTCTTTTGTTATTCATTCTTACCGATGCCCAAATTATTCCAGAATTGGCCTGTAAAACCCCCTTCATTTTTTTTAACGTGGCCTCCTCATTTTGGCTTCTCAAGTGGTGCTAGTGGTAAAGAACCCACCTGCCAATGCAGAAGACATAAGAGACTTGGGTTACAAAGAGTCGAACATGACTGAGCATATGCATGCATTCTTTTTTGTTATTTTCCATTATGGTTTATTATAAAACATTGAATCTATTTCCCAGTGCTATCCAGAAGGACTTTGTTGTTTATCCATTCTGTATGTAATAGTTTGCATCTGCTAATTCCAAACTCCTGATTCTCCCCTCCCTCACTCCCTAGAGTACTCACTCTTTTTTTTTTTTTTTTAGTGTGGCCCATTTTAAAGTCTTGAATTTGTTACACTATTGCTTCTGTTTTATGTTTGGATTTTTTTGGCCCAGAGGCATGTAGGATCTTAGCTCCCCAACCAGGGATCAAACCCATACCACTTGCATTGGAAGGCAGAGTCTAAACCACTGGACCACCAAGGAAGCCCCTAGAGTGCTGCTCTTAATGGAGAGGGATGTGCAACTTCTGATGTCTCAGAAGTTTTAGGAAAATTTGTGGATTTAAGGGTTTCGGGGTTTTCAACCCAGGTATTCTAACCCATATGTTAGTGTCTGTTGTTTCCCAAACAAGAATCTAATCTTGGCATTGAACACCTACCATGACTGAAAGTTTAACCTCTGGAGCCCTGCTACTCTGGTGATTGAGTCCTAGGACTCATGGTTAGATTTCCCTGCACCCCCACTACAGATACTTTTTTTTTTTTTTCCAGCTGCACCACAGCACGCCAGATCTTAGTTTCTTGACCAGGAAACAAATCCACTCCTCCTGCAGTAGAAGCTCGGAGTCTTAACCAATGGACTGACAGAGATTCCTGAAGATACTTTTCAGAGCCTCTTTGTAGTCTCCAGAAGTGAAAGTGTAAGTGAAACTGTTAGTCACACAGTTGTGCCCAACTCTGTGACCCCGTGGACTGTAGCCCTCAGTTTCCTCTGTCCGTGAAATTCTCCAGGCAAGAATACTGGAGTGGGTAGCCATTCCCTTCTCCAGGGGATCTTCCTAATCCAGAGATTGAACCTAGGTCACCCGCATGGCATTACTGTCTGAATCACCAGGGAAGCCTGCTTCCCTGGTAGCTCAGCTGGGAAAGAATCCGCCTGCAATGCAGGAGACCCCAGTTTGATTCCTGGATCATGAAGATTCCCTGGAGAAGAGATTTAGGCTACCCACTCCTCTCTGGTGGCTCAGATGGTAAACATCCGCCTGCAATTCAGGAGACCTGGGTTTGATTACTGGTTTGTACTAGCTGGTGAAATGTATCAGCCAACATTTTAGAAGCATGGGGGAGGAGAGACATACATGGCAACCCACTCCCTTATTCTTGCCTAGAGAATCCCCATGGACAATGGAACCTGGTGGGCTACAGTCCACGGGGTCATAAAGCTTCGGACGCAGCTGAGCTACTAAGCACAGCACAGCACCAGGGAAGCAGTCTCCAGTGAGGTACTCATGCTGGCCTTTCAACTGCCAGTTGCTGTTAGTTTTTTGTTGTCTTTTTCTAGATTGTCAATGAATTTTTCACTAGGCATCTAACTCCATAATATTTTTGGTTACTGATTCCTGCATATTTTTCTTTAAAGTTCCAGATATATGTATATTTATGGCTGATTCATTCTGCTGTACAGTAGAAACACTCAGCATTGTAAAGCACCTATACACCAATAAAATTTAATTTTTTTTAAAATTTCAGTTTATTGCAATAAGACTACTTCATATGAGATCTACCTGTTAAACAAATTTTTCAGTGTGCAATACAGCATTATGGACTGAATCACATCATACAGCAGATCTCTAGGACTTACTCATCTCACTTAACTGAAGCTTTTCACCCACTGATTAGTAACGTCTTGTTTCCCCTTCCCTCTGGCTCTTGGTAACCACCATTTCACTCCCTGATTCTATGACTTTGACTATTTTAGATACTTGATATAAGCATAATCATGTAGATTTGTCTTTCTGTGTCTTGTTTCCCTTAGCATAATATTCTCAAGGTTTCACTATATCATGCATATTGCCAAATGTCCTTATTTTAAAGAAAATCTGCCTGGTATTCCATTGTATGTAAGTACCACATTTATTTATTGATTTCTATGTTAATGGACATTTAGGGTGTTCCCGTATCTTGGTTATTGTGAATAGTGCTGCAGGGAACACAGGAGTGCTTCTTTGTATTTGAGATCCTGATTTCAATTATTTTGGATAAATACCCGAAAGTGAGATTCCTGGATCATATGATAGTTCTATACAAGGTATAGAATAATTCTTTCTGTTTATGTTAAAAATGCCTTTGGGATTTTGATAGGGATTACTGAATCTATAGATCATTTAGGGGTAGTATGGACATTTTAATAACATATGCCTTTTAATCCATGAACATAGGGTGTCTTTTCATTTGCGATTTCTTTAATCAGTTAATCAATGTCATAGTTTTTAGCGCCCAAGTCTTTCTTCCTTGGTTAAGTTTACTCCAAAGTGTTTTATTCATTTCAGTGCTATTATTAATGGGATTATTACACTTATTTCCTTTTCAGATAGCTCATTGTTAGTATGCAAAATGAAATTGATTTTTATATGTTGAGCTTATGTTATACAATTTTACTGAATTCATTTATTAGTTCTAACAGTATTTTCCCAGTATCATACTATTTTTCATGGAGTCTTTTGGATTTTCTATACATAAAATCATATTTGCAAACAGAGACAATTTTACTTCCTTTTAGATTTTGATGTCTTTTATTTCTTTTTCCTGTCTAATCATTGTGCCTAGGATTTCCAGTACTACATTGTATAGAAGTGGTAAGAGTTGGCGTTTTTTACCTGCTCCTGATTTTAGAGGAAAAGCTTTCAGCTTTTCACCATTGAGAATGATACCAGCTATCGGATCTTCATATGTGATCTTTACTATGTTGAAGTACTTTCCTCCCTCATACTTTCTTCTTAAAAATTTTTTTAATGTGGACCATTTTTAAAGTCTTTATTGAATTTGTTACAACATTGCTTCTGGTTTTTGGGGTTTGCTTTATGTTTTGATTTTGGGGGTCATGAGGCATGTGGGATCCTAGCTCAAACAGGGATTGAACCTATACCCCCTGCATTGGACGGTGAAGTGTTAACCACTGGACTGCTAGGGACGTCTCTCCTCCCCCATGCTTCTAAAATGTTGGCTGATACATTTCACCAGCTAGTACATTCTCTTTACGTGCAAGTGCGTGCATCACTGTGGAAATTTTCAACAACTGTCTGTGCTCCACTTATCACCAGTGATGAGGTCTTCAGTGGCAGCTGGTGAGAGAGTAATATAGCTCCAAAATTCCCACTTTAATGTTCATGTTCTTGGCCATTCCTGGCAGTAACTCTCTACAGATGGAGTTCTCTAGTCAGTGGTTTCTGAGATAAAGTCTGAAGCACAGTATGTTTTTTAGGAATCCATATCTATAGGAGAGAAAGGATAGAAGCAAATAGGTAAGTCAAGTTGTAATGCAAACACAGTAGTCTCAGGCAAACTCCAAAGAGTCCTGGGAGAAAGTGGCCAGTCACAGCTTTCCTCTGTTAAGCCAAAATGCTTCAATCAGTCATTAGATGTAGGCCACACCCAGAAGGGTGTGACTTGGGGTGGGGCGCTTTCTGTAGTTGAGGCAATCTTTGAAGAGTTTAACAAGGGAAGGTTGTCTTCTGGCATATTCCCAACAGCTGAGCCAACAAGTTTTTTCTTGATTTTTCTGAGTGGCACATCCGTGCTACCAGAGAGGATAATTATGCCCACATGTAAAACAGACTGCTATTCATTCCTCACTTGGAAAGGGCTTGCCTTGTTCTATAATATATGTCATTTAGACATTATGATTTCAACAGGTCTTCAATGTCATTTTAATATCATTTTGAAATTAAGACTTTTTTTTTTTAGTTTAACCGTTACATTGTTGTCTGGGCAGGTACAATGATGTTTTATAATGTCAGCAGCCTGATCAGTAGTCAAACTTCTCCAACTTTGAATTCTTAATTTCAGTTTTCTTTCAATTCTGGAATTCCTATTTGATTCTTCTCTATAACACCCAGTGTATGGTGAAATTCACCATTTTGTCATTAAATTCCTTGAGCTTCTGAGTCACAGCTATGATCTGATAACTCTAATATTTGAATTTTTCATCTAAATTTTTTTGCCTTTTTCTTTTCAGTCAAATAATTTTCTTCTCCCTCTGTCTTTCCTTCTTTCCATTTTGCATACCAAGTCATTTTTGATTGAATATAAGACATTTATGTTATATATTAAGATAAACTGAGGCTCTTAGTGATGTCTTCTCCCAAGTGAAATATATTTTTGCTTTTAGTGAGCAATTAGAGGAATGAAGATCATCTTGACCCCAATAGAGATTAAATTCATTCAAACCCTTTTTTGTGTGTGAAGGTTGGGCAATTTATGATTCATTTAATTTTGAGTATCTCTCCTTTTGCAGTCCCAACTGATTGCTTAGGGTGTTTACCACATCTCTTTCTCCTTTGTGGGCTTGTATTCCAATTTTTAATATCTAACTCCCCAGAGACTCCCAGAAATTCTACTCATCCTCTCTCTCTGTAAGCCTTGGTTTTCTCCTCAACCTCTTGTCCTTGAAACTGCTGTTTAACCAGCAAAAGCTCCCAGCTGACAGCTGGGAATGAAAAACAGTGCCAAATGTTTCAACTACCTTGCTTCCCTAATTAATATACTCTTACCTTCCTCGAGTCCTCACTGGCTGGATAGTTCTCTGATGCCTTCAAATAGTGTGTGTGAGTGTACATGTGTAATTCTATTCAGCTTTTCTGTGCATTCTCAGCAGGTTGGTCTACTACAAAACAATTCATTATTGTCAACAACACAACTCCAACCTCTGGTTTTATTGAGTTTATATTTTTAGTAACTTGTTTTACAATAAAAAACACATGTAGGGAGTTCCCTGGTGGTCCAGTGGTTAGGACTTTGTACTTTCACTGCAATAGGCTGGGGTTTCATCCCTGGTCAGGGAGCTAAGATCCTGCAAGCCATGTGTCCTGACCAGAAAAAAAAGAAAAAAAGCGGCATGTAGTATTTGTCTTTATGTGTATAGTTAATTTCACTTGGCATAATATCCTTAGAGTTCATCCATATTGTCACAAATGGCAGAATTTCCTTCTTTATTGTGGTCAAATAATGTTTCAGTGCATGTGTGTGTCACATTTTCTTTATCTATTTATTCATCAATGAACATTTAGGTTATTTCCCTACCTTGGTTATTGTGAATGATGCTGCAATAAACATGGGAGTGGAGATAGTCCTCTAGGATCCTGATTTTGTTTCCTTTGAATTATAAATCCAAAGTGGGATTGCTGTGATAATCTGATCATTCTATTTTAAACATTTTTGAGGAGTCTTTTTTTTTTCAGAGTTTATTTATTTTTTTTATTAGTTTTGCCATACAATGACATGATATAGCCATGGGTTTACATATGCTCCCCCTCCAGAACCCTCCCCTCCCTCCCTCCTCCCTCCCCCCAGGAAATCTCGATGCACCAGCCCTGAGCATCAATCCTGGGCTGGCAATTGATTACACATATGATAATTAACATGTTTCAATGCCATTCTCCCATATCATCCCACCCTTGCCCTCATCTACAGAGTCCATGAGTCTGTTCTATACGTCTGCATTCCTTTTGCTGTCTCGCATGCAGGGTTCTCGTTACCGTCTTTCTAAATTCCATATATATGCGTTAGTATACTGTATTGTTGTTTTTCCTTCTGGCTTACTTCACTCTGGATAATAGGCTCCAGTTCCGTCCACCTGAGTAGAACTGATTCAAATGAGTTTTTTTTTAATGCTGAGTAATATTCCATTGTGTATATGTACCACAGCTTTCTTATCCATTCGTCAGTTGATGGGCATCTAGGTTGCTTCCATGTCCTGGCTATTGTAAACAATGCAGCGATGAACATTGGGGTACACGTGGCTCTTTCAATTCTGGTTTCCTCGGTGTATATGCCCAGCAGTGGGATTGCTGGGTCATATGGCAGGTCTGTTTGCAGTTTGTATTGCTTTCCATTGTGGCTGTACCAATTTGCCACCAACAGTGCACAAAGGTTCCCTTTTCTTCACATCTTTGCCCACACTTGCTGTCTCTTGATTTTTTTTCTAATATCCCTAATATATATGAAATAATATCTCTTGGTGGTTTTGATTTGCACTTCCCTGATGATTAGTGATGTTGAGTACCTTTTTGTATACCTGTTCGTCATTTGTATGTCTTCTTTGGACAAAAGTTTGTTCAGGTCCCTAGTCCATTTTTATTTAGGTTATTTGTTTTCTGTTCATGAATTATGTTTCTGATTTCACTGAATTATCTGTGTTCTCTTGTAGCTCTCTGAACTTCTTTAAAACAATTTCCTTTAATTTTTCATCAAAGATCTCATGGATTTCCATTTGTTTTGTGTCAGTTGCTGGAAATGTGTTGTCTTCTTTTCATGGCATCATGTTTACCTGATTTTATGTTTTCCCTGCAGTCTTGCACTGATATCCTCACATTGGAAGTATCATTAACAATCACTTCTTCCAAACTTTATTGACTGGTTCCTGCAGGAGATCTTCACTTGTGAGTGGATGTCACAGCATTAATGTTACCCAACCAAGTCCGTTTACCCAGCACACAACAAGCCAAATGCTGACACGCTGAGGTTTACATCCAAGAAAACATTTATTCACAAAACAACAAAGTGAAGAGACAAGACAACAAGTCTCAGATTCATCCCCCGAAGGCAAGGGAGTTGGAGCCAGTAGAATGGTCTGAGGCTGGGGGAAAGGTGATTGGTGGTAGGGGAAAATGTGAGGCAATCCGCGTTCTGCGCAAGTGCGTCCAGGTTACATTCATTTACCTGCAGATTCAAATCGGAGGCGCTTAGCCTGATCTGAGAGCAGAGTTTTCTGGCTCTCTGATGTCAAAGTCATCCAGCAAACATAGACAAATCCAGTTTTAAGATCAGTGGTCCTAACCAGCTCCAGTCAGTTCACACTGGGTAGGAGCTGACTCCACATTCCTATAAACCAGCTGGACTGTGTGAAACTGAAAAGGTATGTAATTAAAGACATTTTTTTCCTATCTCTAAGGAAAAAGAGAGACTTCCCTGGTTAAGACTGCGCTCCCAATGCAGAGCACGCCGCTTTGATCCCTGGTCAGGGAACTAGATCCTTCATGTCTCAACTAAAGATCCTGCTTTTGGCAACTGAGACCTGACACAGCCCAAAAAGAAAAAAAAAAAAGAAAAGATTTAAAAAGCAAAATTAATCAGTGAAAGCAGTCTACAAGCAAAAGGGGTTTTTAACATGTTATTACTATCTTGTTTTATAAGACAAGTTCAAGTGTTTCTACTAATTATCAGCTTCTAGTGACGGTTTCACTGGTTCAGTGGGGTGCACTGTTGTGGCAAGTTTGGTTCTGGGTCCAAGGTCATGTGGGGATACCAGCTTCAGGTGCGCCAAATATAGGGTGAGCATCAGCAGTAGCACTCATACAGGAACTGGAGGAGAGAGGTTATTTCATGATAATATTGGCTCCAGAGAGGCTGAGTGGTGTGGGCGTTCAGATGCTCCGTGGCTGTGGTCTACACTGGTGAAGACTTGGGAGATTCTCAGTGGCAGAGGCTGTAGGAGTCCACAGGAGCAGTGAGGCCTTTGTGGGGTCCTCATGGTGAAAGCTGCTGGGGTTCTCCTGCGCCTCTTTTCTTCCATGGAGTGAGCTTAGGTCCAAGAGGAGTCGCTGAGCTGAGGGATGGAGTGATGCAGGTAAAATTTTTCCTTCCCTTTCTTATGTGGCCTTTGTTTTGGGGGTTCCACTAGATTGTTGCAGCTTCTTAATTGTTGTTAAGATGGATGGAAGTTCATATGCCCAACACACAGTGAGACCAAACAATACCAAAACCCGGGATTTGGGAGCAGAGAAAGGTTTATTGCAGGACCAAACAAGACAAATGATTTGTAGCCCTCCAAACTCCCTCAAGGGTTTCGCGAAAGCATTTTTAAAGGCTAGGTGAGGGAGAGGCCAGGCTGGTTTTTGCAAACTTCTTAATGCAGCAGTCCTTCGTCCACAGAAGTCAGGTCTCAATGTTCTTGTAAACCTCCAACAAAATAAATGTTTATGCGGCAACTTTTTGCCTCCATATGAGTGGAAATGTGTTAATATCCTTAAATTAACAGAGCCTTGAGAATGGACCATCCTGTATACAGGCAGCTTTCTTAACTTGAAGCAAAAGTAGTAGAATACAAAGATTAAAACAAAAGCAGCAGATCTAATATGGAGACAGACTACTTCTTCTCTATTATAGAAAGACATATTCTGGGACTTTCTATCTTCCCCACCTTGCAGACATCGTTTCTAACCTGGGCCCTTGGACTCTTTAATCAATAGAAATTGATGAGAGGCCAGGTGAGAAATTCAGGCAAGGCTTTAATGGGCCTCCAGCTGCAGCAGGAGGGAGCAAAAACAAGTAACAGGTGCTCCTACTCACTCCCTGCATGTGGGGTGGGGGAGCGAGGGGGTGGGTCAGGCCAGAAGGATGGTTTAGGTGGTATGCCTTGATGGTGCTGTGTACAGGGATCATGCTAAGCATCCTGGCTTTGCTCCTGGCACCCTAGAAGTGGCAGTTGGTCTGTGGCTTTTTTGTGTCTTATTGTTCATAACGGACCCCACCTACAGGGCTTCCCAGGTGGCGCTAGCAGTAAAGAACCCGCCTGCCAGTGCAGGAGACCTAATAGACATGGGTTTGACCCCTGGATTGGGAAGATCCCCTGGAGAAGAGCATGGCAACCCACTCCAGTATGCTTGCCTGCAGAATCCTATGGACAGAGGAGCCTGGCGGGGCTACATACAGTCCATAGGTCGCAGAGTCGGACAGGACTGAAGCAACTTAGCACACACATATGTGCAGTTTTTCTAGTCCCTTATAGTTTCTTGGTATTCTTTTGCTTGAGGAGATGTTTGTCCACGTGCAAGGGTCCTGGGTCCCAGCCTGTCTCCGCATCAGTCCCTGCGTTCTTAATTTTGACTGCCAGTTATCACCGCTGTCTATACTGCACCAGGCACTCTCCACTGTGCTGCAGAGACCCTTCCATACAGGCATGTATACATCTTTCTTCATTCTTTCCTCCTTTGCTTCTTGCCTCTCTGCCACTCTTTGCTCTTCTTTCTTTCTTCCCACTCAGAAAGAGAGGTTCTGGTATCCATATATTTTATTTTTGCTCCTACTTTTACAGAAACTGAAGGGAAGAAGTTAGAAAAACATACACTTTTTTTTAGAAAATTCCGCTATACGTGGGTTTGTTCCTTTATTGTCATTTAATATTATTTCTGAAATAATACCTTCTAATTGCCACAAAATAAAGCAACGTGGGAATGTTTCATTAGCAAAGACTTCCACACTGCTGTGTGCCAAACTCTGTTCTAGGTACTTTAAGAATTTTAATATCTTGTTAAATTCTCTGAACAAGTCTGTGAGTTAGGTATTATAAACCTGTTTTACCAATAAGGGAAACCGAGGCACAGGAAATTCCATAAATATCATAGTTAAAAGGCAGTGGAAGTAGATTTCTGATTCAGTCCATCTGGCCCTCGTCCTTCTTAGCTGCCATGTTCTGAGGTCCATCCTTAGAGTCAAATGACACTAGGGTTGTTGCTGACTAGGGTCCTTGTTACATTGCAGATGCTTTTTCTGCTACAAATGATATAAACATTTTATACAATATTTGTTATATTTCACTTTTTAAAATCTTAACATTTGTAAAATCAAACAGAACTAATTATTTTTAGAGGACTAGATAGTTGAGATGAATATTTATTTTTGTAATAAGGGTTTTGCTTTTTTAATGTATTTTTTTATTGTGGTAAAATTTACATAATATAAACATAGTGGCATAAGTACATTCACATTGCTGTACAACTCTCACCATCATCCATCTCCTGGATTTTTTACCATCCTAAACTGAAACTCTGTCTCCGTTAAACACTAAGTCCCCAGCCCCCACCCTCCTGGCCCCTGGCATCTACCAACGTACCTTCTGACTCTGAATTTGACTGTTCTAGATATCTTGCATAAATGGAATTCAAACAGTGCTTGTCTCCACCTAATGTATATTGGAATGCATCAAAAAAATTTTTTTATTTATATTTTTGGCTGCTTTGGGTCTTCATTACTGTGCTATGGCTTTTTCTAGTTGTGTGAGTGAGTTTCTCATTGCAGTCGGCTTCTCTTATTGGGGAGCACAGGCTCTAGGTTGTGCAGCTCAGTTGTTATGGCGCTCAGGTTTAGTTGCCTCATGGCACATGGGATTTTCCCCGACTAGGGATTGAACCTGTGTCTCTTGCGTTGGCAGGCAGATTCTTATCCACCGGACCACTAGGGAAGCCCCTGGAATGCATTTTTAAGATTAACTTAATATATGTCCTACAAACATATTTTACCTTCTTTTTCCCCCCTATGCTATACAGTAGATTCTCATTAGTTATCTCTTTTATATGTGGTAGTGTGTATATGTTATTCTCAATCCCTCAGTTTATCCCACCCCTCACCTTTTCCCCCTTAGTGTCCATACTTTTGTTCTTTACGTCTGTGTCTCTATTTCTGCTTTGTAAATAGGTTCATCTGTACTGTTTTTCTGTGTTACACATATATGCCTTAATAGACAATATTTGTTTTTCTCTTTGACTTACTTCATTCTGTATGACAGTCTCTAGGTGCATCCACATCTCTTCAGATAATACAGTTTTATTCCTTTTTGTGGCTGAGTAATATTCCATTGTATATATGTATATGTATCCATTCCACTTTTGATGGACACTTAGATTGCTTTCATGTCCTGGATATTGTAAATAGTGCTACAGTGAACATTAGGGTGCATGTGTCTGTTGGAATTATGGTTTTCTCTGGGTAAAGAAATCTGAGTGCTGAAGGATTGATGCTTTTGCACTGTGGTGTTGGAGAAGACTCTTGAGAGTCCCTTGGACTATAAGGAGATCCAACCAGTCCATCCTAAAGGAGATCAGTCCTGAGTGTTCATTGGAAGGACTGATGTTGAAGCTGAAACTCCAATACTTTGGCCACCTGATGCGAAGAACTGACTCATTTGAAAAGACCCTGATGCTGGGAAAGTTTGAGGGCAGGAGGAGAAGGGGATGACAGAGGATGAGATGGTTGGATGGCATCATCAACTCAATGGACATGAGTTTGGGTGAACTCCAGGAGTTGGTGATAGACAGGGAGGCCTGGCATGCTGCAGTTCATGGGGTCGCAAAGAAATGGACATGAATGAGCAACTGAACTGAACTGCTTATATGCCCAGGAGTGGGATTGTTGGTCATATTGTAGTTCCATTTTTAGTTTTTTGAGGAACCTCCTTACTGTCTTCCATAGTGGTTATATCAATTTACATTCTCACCAACAGTGTAAGTAGGTTCCCTTTTCTCCACAGCCTTGTCAGCTTTTATTCTTTGTAGATTTTTTGATGATGGCCATTTTTACTGGTATGATACCTCATTGTAGTTTTGATTTGCATTTCTCTAATAATAAATGATGTGAGCATCTTTTCGCGTACTTCTTGGCCATCTGTATTTGGAGAAATGTCTATTTAGGTCTTCTGCCTAGTTTTTTATTGGGTTGTTTGGTTTTTTGGTATTGAGGTGCATGAGCTGTTTCTATATTTTGGAGAGTAATCCTTTATCAGTTGCTTCATTTGCAAATATTTTCTCCCAACCTGAAGGTTGTCTTTTTATCCTATTTATGATTTATTTTGCTGTGCTGGGCAAAGGCATTTAAGTTTAGGTCCCATTTCTTTCCTTTTATTTTCACTACTCTAGGAGATAAGTGGAAAAAAAATCTTGCTGTGATTTACATTAAATATTTTCTGCCTATGTTTTCCTCTAACAATTTTATAGTGTCCAACCTTACCTTTAGGTCTTTAATCCATTTTGAGTTTATTTTTTGTGTATGATGTTAGGGAGTGTTTTAATTTCATTCTTTTACATATAACTCTGGTTTTCCTAGCACCACTTATTGAAGAGACTCTTTATTTCTCCATTGTATACCCTTGCCTCCTTTGTGATAGTTTAGGTGACCTTAGGTGTGTGGGTTTATCTTTGGGTTTTCTATCCTGTTCCACAGATCTGTTTCTTTTCTTGGGCCAGTGTCATACTGTTTTAATGACCATCACTTTGTAGTATAGTCTGAAGTCAGGAAGCCTGATTCCTCCCAGCTCCATTTTTCTTTCTCAAGATTGCTTTGGTTATTCAGGGTCTTTTGTGTTTCCATACAAATTTAAAATTTTTTGTTGTAATTCTGTGAAAAATACCATTGATAATTTGATAAGGATTGCATTGAATCTAGAGATTGCTTTGGGTAATATAGTCATTTTGAAAATATTGATTCTTCTAATCCAAGAACATTGTATATCTCTCCATCTGTTTATATCATTGTTGATTTCTTTCATCAGTATCTTGCAGTTTTCTGAGTACATGGTTTGCCTCCTTACATAGGCTTATCCTTAGGTATTTTATTCTTCTTGTTACAATGGTAAGTGGAATTGTTTCCTCAATTTCTCTTATCTTTCTTTGCTAGTGTACAGGAATGCCAGAGATTTCTGTGCATTGGTTTTGTCTTCTGCAACTTTACCAAATTCATTGATTAGCTCTAGTGGTTTTCAGGTAGCATCTTTAGGATTTTCAATGTATAGTATCATGTCATCTGCAAACAGTGACCTGTTTTGCTTCTTTTCCAATTTGAATTCTTTTTATTTTTTTTGTTTCCTCAGGTTACAGTGGCTAAGACTTGCAAAATTATGTTGAATAAAAGTGGTGAGAGTGCTCATCCTTGTCTTGTTCCTGATCTTAGAGGAAAGGCTTTGAGTTTTTTTTACCATCAAAAATGATGCTTTGAGTAATGTTTGCTGTGGGTTTGTCATATATAGCCTTTATGATGATGAGTTAGGGTCTTTCTATGCCCAATCAAATATGACTGACTTTTAATAGCTTATTTTCCTGTCTTCCCAACCACTACTTTGCATATGTGGTCTCCTACACTTTCTTTTAAAATGTATTATTTTATTCTTTACCTTTAAAATTTTATTCTATGTGAAATTTATTCTCATATGAGAGACAAAATCAAATTTGTTCTTTCCCAATGCATAACCAAGTTTGCTAGTATTATGTATTAAATGAAATACTATTCCCTGATGAATTATAAAATACTTTCCTATATTAAATTCCTAAAGGCAGTGGAACCTATTTTAGGGGATCCCACTTTACATGGTTTCACTTATATCTTTGCCTATTCCTATGCTAATATTATACTGCTTTTTTACAGAGGTTTCACCTGATTTAATACCTTATAAAGACTTCCTTTTCAAAATTTTCTTGACTATTCTTGAATATTTATATTTCCATATGAATTTTAAATTCATTTAATCCAAAAGAAAAAATCCACACACCAGAGTTCTAATTTGGATTTCTATATTAATGGGACAGTGCACATATTGATGATTTTAAATTTACTCAGTAATGTGGTACAGCTTTCTGTTTGTTCATGTTTTATTTTCTGTCTTCAAATGAAACTGACCTTTGTATGCTCTCATTTGAAGCCATAAAGACTTGAGAGAATTCTTCCTCCTCGGTTAACCCTGAAATAGGAGGGAATACATGTAATTTTTGCATCTGCCACTTGATGTCCCTAACGGTGACTTTAGCTGATCTCATCCCACAGTCTCATGCCTCTTCTAAGACATTTTTATTCTAGTAGATTTGGGATGTCTCCCTTTCTGGCATGTTCTAATCCTTATGACTCATTCAGATTTCTCCTTGTCATAGTCATCACTCTCCACTCTTCCACAGCACCCTCTAGTGTGTGTTGGAATACCTGAAGGTGGTCAGACATCCAACACTCCCAGGGATTGAATCAACAGCTCTAAAGCTTTATATTCTCAAGGAAGAGATTAGTTCAGTTTAGTCGCTCAGTTGTGTCTGACTGTTTGCGACCCCATGGACTGGAGCATGCCAGGCTTCCCTGTCCATCACCAACTCCCAGAGTTTACCCAAACTCATGTCCATTGAGTTGGTGATGCCATCTAACCATCTCATCCTCTGTCGTCCCCTTCTCCTCCTGCCCTCAATCTTTCCCAGCATCAGGATCTTTTCAAATGAGTCAGCTCTTCTCATCAGGTGGCCAAAGTATATATGTGCTTTTACTAATGCACAGAACTTTGGCCTCTTGTCAAGCAGCTTCAATTTTGGATCCCTCCATCACTTGCTAAGTGACTTCAATTAAACTAAGAACATCCTTACTCTGCATACTCTTTCTTTACAAAGAGGAGAATGGCCTTCTGTAGTAACATATTTTCTGAGACATTCATAGTTGATGACACACATGGTCCTTGAATCCAAGCAACATGGTCAGGATCTATATGCAAATGCATGAAAGACCTAAGACCACAATCTTTCGTGCTCCCAGATTCCACTCTACTCCAATTTTTGGAAATGAAAAGTGTTCACTCCCACAAGTGTCCATTAGTCTCATTATCAAGCCCAGCAAGGATTTGGTTTATGTCTTCAACATGTTTAGAAAAATCTGTAGATTGTTAAGATATAGACAGATGAATATACTCACCCAACAAGTAAGCAACCTTTAAAGAAGGGAGATTTACAAACAACTGTGGGCCCAGTCAACAACCATCGCATTAAGAGTCAGTCTTCATTCTAGATCTAGTGGCATGTTTCCTCCCACCAGTATCATTTGTTCATTGCATGGAGTATAGCATGCTCTTTAATTACATCTAAATGCATTTTATGTTGAAAAAATGTATAACCGTGGCATGACATTATCCTGGACAAGTTACCCAGCCCATTATGCTCCCATTTCCTCATTTCTACAATTAGTATAAAAATAGTACCACTTTCATAAAATTTTGTTGAGGATTGAAATAATTAATATATAGTAAACCCTTGGAAAAGTGTCAGGATCATGGTCAGTGCCTTAAAAATATTTCTTATCCTCATCTGCATTGTCACTGAGTTTCACTCTCTATTCTTTCTCCTCAAAATAGAATACTTTGGCAGCCTCCTAACCTTGACTTTAATCCCCCTTTGTTACCATTGCCAGGAGACCTCTTTTGTGGTCTTTCTAGGATCCTCTGAGAATGGATAGAAAAAAAGATCAGTCTGCCTGTAAAAAAAAAAACTTCAAAATCCTTGTGTTCCTTATGAAGTCCTCCATATTCAGAAAAGCAGATATTACATTTAAAGCCTATCTCAAAGGAAGGGACTTTAACCCAAAGTTTATATAGACTAAGCCCCTATCTGCATTGTAATGTCTTCTCAAATAGCTCCCTGCTTCCTTGTTACCACAAGGATCCATATCCAATAATATAATTTTTAGCTTCTAGCAAGAGAGGCTTTTAAGCAAGAATGGAAGGCAGTGGAGGCTTTTGATGTTCACTTTCAGGAACAACCTTGTAAATATTCTTCCTGTGGGCTCCTGGCATCTTATCCTTCAGTGTCTGCAGTGCTGTGAAAATTCCAGGTGTATCAGAGTGTCCATCAGGCCACTGAAATCCATAACTCTCTGGATATTGATCACACAACAAAATAAAAGAGGCACAAAATAAAACAATCCAGACCACAAAGTAAAACCAGCATCCAAATTACTTAACACTTAAAGAGAGAGAATAAATTATATCACACTACATACGAATCACTCATTTACTTATGATTACACACACATAATTTAAACAAATGTTATTTTTAAATTGAAGTATAGTTGATTTACAGTGTTGTGATGTACAGCGACGTGATTCGGTTATATATATATATATGCACACATATATTCTTTTCCATGCTTTATCACAGGATATTGAATATAATTCCCTGTGCTATACATGAAGACTTTGTTGCTGATCCATCTTCTGTGTAATAGTTTACATCTTCTCATCCCAAACTGTCAGTCCCTCTCTCCCAGCATCCTTCCTTCTTGGCAACTGCAAGTCTGTTTTCTACGTCTGTGAGTCTAAACAAATATTATTGAGTGCCTGCTACAAGAGTGTCTGCTCACTGTACCGGACACCAGTGACGCTGGAGCAGCAACAAGTGTAGTCCCATAGGGGAGGCTGTTAAGAGTTCAGTAGAAGCCCTAGAGTTTGACTGAATAATCACACTAGTTAATAGATGCAAACATTTACATTTAGATAAGTGCTTCAAGGAAAAGAAATGTAACCTAGAAAGCTGGCCTACACTTGTGGGACGAGTTCTCTGAGGAAGAGATATTTGACATATAAAGAATGTCTGACATTACCTATGGAAAGAGAGAAAGGGAGAGTAGTGCAGGCAGCTAGATTGAAATGTGCAAAGGTCCAATGGTGGGACAGAAGATGTCCAGTAAAAGTTGAATGAGGCATTGATGAGACTGGGTTCACCAGCAGAAGATGAGATGTCTGAGGGAAGAGTCTGGATTTGGTTTTGGATGTAAGATGCCTTTGAGACAAATCAAAGGATGGTATAAATATGCTGTTGGATATATCCATGTGGCCCTCAGGGAAGTATCTGAGCCTAAGATGTAGAAGAGTATAAATGTCTTAGATAGAACAGTTAAAACTAATGGTCTTAGTTAGAGTTGCCTGGAAAGATAGCATAGATTAAAAAAAACAAAACAAACAAAAAAAAAACCTAGGGCTTGGCAAGCTTTGGATCTAATGGCTGAGTATCAATAGACTGAATCCACAAAGGAGGCTGAGAAAGAACAGGAAGGGAAACAAGAGTGTGGCAGAAATGCAGGCAAGGGGAAGAAGAGTTGCAAGACATTGGAAGTGGTTAATAGCATTCAGGAAGACTGCTGAATTGTGCTTTAAGATAATGTCTGAACAGGGCCCAGTGTTTGAAGACAGGGAAGTCACTGTTGACCTTATCAGAGCTGGTTCAGAGGAGTGATTGGGGCAGAGGTTGGGAAGGAGAGTGTGGGACAGAGCATCCAACCTGGAATAGGTTGAGGAAACATTGGAAATTAAGAATGCGGAGTCAGAAAACATAGGCGTCTTTTTGAAGAAGTCTGGTTGTGAAAGGAAAGAGCAATTTATGGCATAACAATATGATGATGGGACACAAAATTGATATTGAGAAAGTTTGGTTTGCTTTTCCTTTGTAATTGTGAAAAGTTCATACATACAAAAGAGCCTATGTATAAAGAATAAAATAAACAGCCATGGACTCACAACTAACTTCAGGTGAAGGATATTATTAGAATTTTAAAATTCCCTGTGTTTCTTCCCCAATCACATCTTGCTGAAGGGAAGTTATTTTTCAGAGAAAGGAGACTTAAGCACATTTGAATGGTGTTGATAAGGGTCCAGTTTGTAAGGACTGGTTGAATATGCAGAAGGAAAAGGGATATTTGCTAGTGGGGACTGATGGTGATATCAGGAACAAATACAATCCAAAGCAGAGGAGAAGGTGTGTGCTCTATACAGGGGGAGGGACCGCTCTGATGATGGGTATAGATGTGGGTAGATTATGTAGATTTCATATCAGGAAATTGAAGGAGGACCTGTCTGGGTTCACAGTTCTCAGTAAAATGGAGACATTTCTCAGGAAATGGTCTCATCTGCTGAAAAGCAAAAGACTTCGAAGAAGGGTGAGGCCTGATTTTAAAGCATATTATTTTCTGGAGATGTGGTACTTGAATGTTACTGACTGGAGACGTATTAGTAAGTTTTTAGAGAGGGATACCATTAACATCACCATGCAAAGTTGTCAGAGCTTAAAATTGACCAAGGGTTCATTATACATCTTGTGATTGTCGTTATCATTCACATTTTGCTTCATTAGGTTTTTTTCCAACCTTGTGTGTATTATAAATACAACTTTATTACTATAAAATTTTCAAAAATGCATCATGAAATTTTGAGTGCAGAATTTCATGGTGAATTTTATGGAGATACTTTCTCTGATTGTCCAAGTGACATATACACTAGTGTTTCAGAAGATGATAGTTCTTCAGAATATAGTTCTGATGCAGATGATGTTACTATTAGACCAAAAAAAAAAAAAAGGACACAAAACCTTAGTGATTGATTCTGATACAGAAAGAGAGAATGAAACTCAGTGCCAGAGAAGACTTTACAGGTGTGTCCATGTAATTATCGAACGTAATAACCTGCAAAATGATAATGAAATAACAGAATTAGTTTTGGGCTCACCAAAATAAAAATCGCTGGCCATAGGAGTTAGTTTCTGTCCAAGTCCCTGATCAATAGTGAGTTGAATAGGCATGTTGAGAGCAGGAGAATGATTCGATTTGAGAAAAGTGTTAGTACTGCCAGTCAGTCTCGAGGGCATATGAGTCTTGAGACTGATGACAGTGTATTTTGGGCGCGTGTGCTCAGTTGTGTCTGATTCTTTGTGGCCCCATGGACTGCCACCCTCCAGGCTCCTCTGACAGTGGAATTTTCCAAGCAAGCGTACTGGAGCGAGTTGCCATTTTAAAATGATATCAAGAGAAATGCAAATCAAAACCACAATGAGGTATCATTTTACACCAGTCAGAATGGCTGCCATCCAAAAGTCTACAAGCAATAAATGCTGGAGAGGATGTGGAGAAAAGGGAACCCTCTTACACTGTTGGTGGGAATGCAAACTAGTACAGCCACTATGGAAAACAGTGTGGAGATTCCTTAAAAAACTGCAAATAGACCTGCCATATGACCCAGCAATCCCACTGCTGGGCATATACACCGAGGAAACCAGAATTGAAAGAGCCACGTGTACCCCAATGTTCATCGCTGCATTGTTTACAATAGCCAGGACATGGAAGCAACCTAGATGCCCATCAACTGACGAATGGATAAGAAAGCTGTGGTACATATACACAATGGAATATTACTCAGCATTAAAAAAAATTCATTGGAATCAGTTCTACTCAGGTGGACGGAACTGGAGCCTATTATCCAGAGTGAAGTAAGCCAGAAGCAAAAACAACAATACAGTATACTAACGCATGTATATGGAATTTAGAAAGACGGTAATGAGAACCCAGCATGCGAGACAGCAAAAGGAACGCAGATGTATGGAACAGACTCGTGGACTCTGTGGATGAGGGCAAGGGTGGGATGATATGGGAGAATGGCATTGAAACATGTTAATTACCATATGTGTAATCAATCGCCAGCCCAGGTTTGATGCTCGGCTGGTGCACCGAGATTTCCCCGGGGGAGGGAGGAGGGAGGGGGCTTCTGGAGGGGGAGCATATGTAAACCCATGGCGATATCATGTCATTGTATGGCAAAACTAATAAAATAAATAAATAAATAAAATAAAATAAAATGATATCAAGTTCTGTGTTGCTTTCCTCCATGAGTATTTGGCAATTTGAATATAGGTGCAAAACAACCCAGAATCTTACAGGGTTAAACTTTTGCTAGACATATGAAGAAAATACAGAGGGGCAAGGTAGCAGAGAATATTAGTAAGAGCTTAGAAAGAAATCTACACTGTAATTGTAGGAAAATGAACAAGAAAGTCATAACACCGGAAGTTCCAATGAGGGTACACTGTAGTTAGCTAGGGAGTAGGAGGCTCAAATTACTGATTTGGGGAATGAAGCAATTTTGGATGATGATATGGTCCAAGCTGCAGGTGGGAAGGATACTTACCCCCCCCACACACACATTTGTCATTCCCATTCATATATAGTAGTTCTTGGGCTTTCTTTCAACACTGGAGGAGCTGAGAAGTAGAAATTAAGCATAAGTACCCAACTCCTTCTCCCTTATCACCTTTGCTGTCCAGGAAGTGTACATCCTGATCTGCTTTTCTAACTTCCTCATTAAGAGCTTGTGTGTACTCAGGTGAGTTCAATTCAGTTCACTCAGTCATGTCCGACTCTCTGTGATCCCATGGACTGGAGTATGCCAGGCTCCCTCTCCATCACCAACTCCCAGAGCTTACTCAAACTCATGTCCATTGAGTTGGTGATGCTATCCAACTATCTCATCCTCTTATCATCCCCTACTCCTCCTGTCATCAATTCTTTCCCAGCATCAGGGTCTTTTCAAGTGAGTCAGTCCTTCGCATCAGGTGGCCAAAGTATTGGAGCTTCAGCATCAGTTCTTCCAATGAATATTCAGGACTAATTTCCTTTAGAATGGACTGGTTGGATCTCCTTGCAGTCCAAGGGACTCTCAAGAGTCTTCTCCAGCACCACAGTTCAAAAGTATCAATTCTTTGGTGCTCAGCTTTCTTTATAGTCCAACTCTCACATCTATACATGACTGCTGGAAAAACCATAGCTTTGACTAGATGGACCTTTGTTGGCAAACTAATGTCTCCACATTTTAATATGCCATCTAGGTTGGTCATAACTTTTCTTCGAAGGAGAAAATGTCTTTTAATTTCATGGCTGCAGTCACCATCTGCAGTGATTTTGGAGCCGAAACAGTAAAGTCTGTCACTGTTTCCATTGTTTCCCCATTTATTTGTCATGAAGTGATGGGACCAAATGCCTTGATCTTTGTTTTCTGAGTGTTGAGCTTTAAGCCACTTTTCCACTTTCGTCTTTCACTTTCATCAAGAGGCTTTTTAGTTCCTCTTCACTTTGTGCCATAAGGGTGGTGTCATTTGCATATCTGAGGTTATTGATATTTCTCCCGGCAATCTTGATTCCAGCTTGTGCTTCACCTAGCCTGGCGTTTCACATGATGTACTCTGCATATATGTTAAATAAGCAGGGTGACAATATACAGCCTTGACACACTCGTTTTCCAATTTGGAACCAGTCTGTTGTTCCATATTCTGTTCTAACTGTTACTTCCTGACCTGCATACAGATTTCTCAAGAGGCAGGTCAGGTGGTCTGCTATTCCCATCTCTTTAAGAATTTTCCACAGATTGATGTGATACACACGGTCAAAGGCTTTGGAATGGTCAATAAAGCAGAAGTAGATGTTTTTTTGGAACTCTCTTGCTTTTTGATGATCCAATGGATGTTGGCAATTTGATCTCTCGTCCCTCTGCCTTTTCTAAATCCATATTGAACATCTGGAAGTTCACAGTTCACATACTGTTGAAGCCTGGCTTGGAGAATTTTGAGCATTACTTTGCTAGTGTGTGAGATGAGTGCAATTGTGCAGTCGTTTGAGCATTGTTTGGCATTGCATTTCTTTGGGATTGGAATGAAAACTGACCTTTTCCAGTCGTGTGGCCACTGCTGAACATTCCAAATTCACTGGCATATTGAGTGCAGCACTTTCATAACATCATCTTTTAGGATTTGAAATATCTCCACTGGAATTCTAACACATCCATTGGCTTTGTTCGTAGTGATGCTTCCTAAGGCCCACTTGACTTCGCATTCCAGGATGTCTGGCTCTAGGTGAGTGATGACAATATCGTGGTTTTCTGGGTGGTGAAGATCTTTT
The DNA here is from genome assembly GCA_007570785.1 of Antilocapra americana. Classification (NCBI taxonomy): domain Eukaryota; kingdom Metazoa; phylum Chordata; class Mammalia; order Artiodactyla; family Antilocapridae; genus Antilocapra; species Antilocapra americana. Next base: position 6,251,673 of record ML660772.1, read on the forward strand.
TTGTATAGTTCTTATGTATATTCTTGACACATCTTCTTAATATCTTCTGCTTCTGTTAGGTCGATACCATTTCTGTCCTTTATTGTGCCCATCTTTGTATGAAATGTTCCCTTGATATCTCTAATTTTCTTGAAGATATCTCTAGTCTCCCATTCCACTATTTTCCTCTTTCTTTGCATTGATCACTCAGGAAGGCTTTCTTATCTCTCCTTGCTATTCTTTGGAACTCTACATTCAAATAGGTATATCTCTTCTATTCTAGGTCCCACAATGGCCAAATAGCTAGGTCAAAATCTCTCTTATTATCTGCAATAAAGATAAATTCATTTCTCTCTGTGTTATAATTGGTATAGAACTTAATTAGAAGAGAGGAGTGGGTCTATTTATTGCCCTCTTCAATCCAATACCATGACTCTGTTAGATGGTCCCTGGAGAAGAATGGAAGAGATGGTCATTGGAGATGAGTGATAGAAGATCTAAGGAATTGATTTATTAGAAAAGTTTTCCCAACAAATTTTGAGGTCATCCAGGATGCATAACTTTACATGGAGCTAAAGATTATCAATCAGGTTTCAACATCTTTGGTAAATGAGGGGATAGAATATGAGGAGTTTGCTGAGTGCCTGACAGTTCGGGTGTGATAAAGCCAATGGTGTGAGTTGCCAAGGAGCCAGGTTTGGTTTTATTTTGAGAGACGGTCCTGTCCTTCTTTGAAAATGGTCATGAGGGCCAAGAGGAAAGCATCTCCATAAACCATAAATGGATTACCAGCAAAATCGCATGGAACCATCAAGAGATGTGCTATAGAGAAAGGTAGACATCCAGGAGAGCTTGTATTTTGGCACTGAAGGACAAAAGCAGAGATTTCTGGGTTGATTTGGACTAAGCAGTTGCTCTGATCAGCCATGAGTTTAGCTACCTCAGCTTAGAATGAGATGAAAGGATACCTTCTCAGTAATTGCACCCCCGCTTCTATGGACCAGGTGGGTGAACAATTCAGAACTTCACAGTCTGCACTCATTCAGAGCTGGCCCCAGAGGTTTTAGGCCCAATATTTGTGATCTAGGAAGGTGGTCCTGCAGCCTCGTAGGGGGAGCCCTGTGGCTGAAAGTTGGCAAAGCAGGATGTATTCATCCCCTCATGATCCCTTTGTCATGAGCCCCTCCCCAGCCCAGCAGCTGTACTCACTTCTGTACTCACACACCTCAGCTGAAAGGAGATTTCTCCAGGTGATTCTATCTTCTATTAAGAAAAAGATCTGAGAAGACTTACCCATCATGAGTGTTGTTTAGTTTTTAATTTTTTACTGAAGTGTAATTGCTTTACAATGTTGTGTTACTTTCTATGTACAGCAAAAGGAATCTTTTATACATCTGTCTCTTTTTGGGGGATTTCTTTCCTGTTGAGGTCACCGCAGAACATTGAATAGAGTTCCCTGTGCTAAGCAGTGAGTTATCTGTTTTGTATATACTTATCAATAGTGGCATAAGTGTTGTTTTGGATGGTTCTGAAGGATAGGTAAGGCTATCCTGCCTAATAGGATGGGTTTCCTATCATAAGGGTTTCTCCCAAAGTTGTAAGGGAGCTGAGGAAGGCAAGCCCATTGGAACTTAGTAGCTTCTACCTTTAAACGGGGAGTGACAATGGTGCCACGTATGTGACAAAGGGGATGTGTGCAAAGATGAAATTATTTTCCCAACAGATCGTATTTCCATTTATGAGCTCCCATGTAGGCTTTTCAGCAGTACATAACTGGCTATTGATCTTGTCTCTTCCAGCTATTTTAGTCACTCCTGTTTTACTTAAAAAAATGTTTATTGAAGTATAGTTGCTTTCAATACTATAAGTTAGAGGTGTACACTATAGTGATTGATTATTTTTAATTCATTGTACTCCATTGATGGTTATTATAAAATATTGGCTCTATTCCCCGTGTTGTACAGTATATCCTTATAACTTATTTTGCACCTAATTGTTTGTACCTGTTACTTCCCTTCCCTCCCTCTCTACTGCCCCTTCTCCCTCTCTCCTCCCCACTGGTAACCACTAATTTGTTCTCCATATCATTGAGTCTGCTTCTTTTTTGTTATATTCACTGTTTTCGATCTTTTAGATTCCACATGTAAGTGATATTTTACAATATTTGACTTTCTCTGACTTACTTCACTGAACATAATGTGCTCCAAGTCCATTTGTGTTACTGCAAATGGCAAAATTTCATTCTTTTTATGGCTGAGTAGGAGTATTCCATTGTGTGTATGTTTGTGTGTGTGTGTGTATATAATCTCATGTCTTCATCCACTCATCCGTTGATGGACACTTAGGTTGCTTCCATAGCTTGGCAGTTGTAAATAAAGCTACTATGTTGGGGTGCATGTCTTTTCCAATTAGTGTTTTTGTTTTTTTCAGGTATATACTCGATTGGAATTGCTGGGTCATATCTATTTTTGGTTTTTTGAGAAAATTCAATACCATTTCATACGGTGGCTGCACCAATTTACATTCCTATCAAGTGTGCTACAGTTCCCTTCTTCCACATCCTCACCAACATTTGTTATTTGTTGTCTTTTTGGTGATAGCCATTTTGACAAGTGTGAGATGATATCTCATTATGGATTTGATTTGCAATTCTCTGATGATTAATGATATTGAGCATCTTTTCATGTGCCTGTTGACTATCTACATTTCCTCTTTGGAAAAATACTCAGTTCTTCTGCCCATTTTTTAAAACTGTTTCTTTTTTTTTGTGGACTATATTATAGGGGTGTATTAAATTTATTTAACCATTCTTATCAGATACCACACTTAATATGGTTAATTCAGCTATCTATGTTTGGTGGCTTTTTTTTTAATTGGTTTTGCCATACAATGACATGAAATCGCCATGGGTTTACATATGCTCCCCCTCCAGAACCCCCCTCCCTCCTCCCTCCCGATTCCCTTCCCCTGGGAAATCTTGGTTCACCAGCCCCGAGCTTCAATCCTGGGCTGGCAATTGATTTCACATATGACAATCAACATGTTTCAATGCCATTCTCCCATATCATCCCACCCTTGCCCTCTTCCACAGAGTCCACGTGTCTGTTCTATAGATCTGCATTCCTTTTGCTGTTTCGCATGCAGGGTTCTCCTTACCGTCTTTCTAAATTCCATATATATGCATTAGTATACTGTATTGTTGTTTTTCCTTCTGGCTTACTTCACTCTGGATAATAGGCTCCAGTTCTGTCCACCTGAGTAGAACTGATTCAAATGAATTATTTTTTTTAATGCTGAGTAATATTCCATTGTGTATATGTACCACAGCTTTCTTATCCATTCATCAGTTGATGTGCATCTAGGTTGCTTCTATGTCCTGGCTATTGTAAACAATGCGGCGATGAACATTGGAGTACACGTGGCTCTTTCAATTCTGGTTTCCTCGGTGTATATGCCCAGCAGTGGGATTGCCGGGTCATATGGCAGGTCTATTTGCAATTTTTTAAGGAATCTCCACACTGTTTTCCATAGTGGCTGTACTAGTTTGCATTCCCACCAACAGTGTAAGAGGGTTCCCTTTTCTCCACATCCTCTCCAGCATTTATTGCTTGTAGACTTTTGGATGGCAGCCATTCTGACTGGTGTAAAGTGGTACCTCATTGTGGTTTTGATTTGCATTTCTCTGATAATGAGTGATGTTGAGCATCTTTTCATGTGTTTGTTAGCCATTTTTATGTCTTCTTTGGAGAAATGTCTGTTAAGTTCTTTGGCCCACTTTTTGATTGAGTCGTTTATTTTTCTAGAATGGAGCTGCAGGAGTTGCTTGTATATTTTTGAGATTAATTGTTTGTCCGTTGCTTCATTGGCTATTATTTTCTCCCATTCTGAAGGCTGCCTTTTCACCTTGCTTATAGTTTCCTTTGTTGTGCAGAAGCTTTTAATTTAAATTAGGTCCCATTTGTTTATTCATGCTTTTATTTCCGATATTCTGGGAGATGGGTCATAGAGGATCCCGCTTTGGTTTATGTCGGAGAGTGTTTTGCCTATGTTATCCTCTAGGAGTTTTATAGTTTCTGGTCTTATACTTAGATCTTTGATCCATTTTGAGTTTATTTTTGTGTATGGTGTTAGAAAGTGTTCTAGCTTCATTCTTTTACAAGTGGCTGTCCAGTTTTCCCAGCACCACTTGTTAAAGAGATTGTCTTTTCTCCATTGTATATTCATGCCTCCTTTGTCAAAGATAAGGTGTCCATAGATGCGTGGATTTATCTCTGGGCTTTCTATTTTGTTCCATTGACAAATTGAAAAATAAAAACCATATGATTATCTCAATAGATGCAGAGAAAGCCTTTGACAAAATTCAACATCCATTTATGATAAAAACCGTCCAAAAAGCAGGAATAGAAGGAACATACCTCAACATAATAAAAGCTATATATGACAAACCCAGAGCAAACATTATCCTCAATGGTGAAAAACTGAAAGCATTTCCCTTGAAGTCAGGAACAAGACAAGGGTGCCCACTCTCACCACTACTATTCAACATAGTTTTGGAAGTCTTGGCCACAGCAATCAGAGCAGATAAAGAAATCAAAGGAATCCAGATTGGAAAAGAAGAAGTAAAACTCTCTCTGTTTGCAGATGACATGATCCTCTACATTGAAAACCCTGAAGACTCTACCAGAAAATTGCTAGAGCTAATCAGTGAATATAGCAAAGTTTCAGGATACAAAATCAACACACAGAAATCCCTGGCATTCCTATACACTAACAATGAGAAAACAGAAAGAGAAATTAAGGAAACAATTCCATTCACCATTGAAACAAAAAGAATAAAATACTTAGGAGTATTTCTACCTAAAGAAACCAAAGACTTATATATATAGAAAACTATAAAACACTGATGAAAGAAATCAAAGAGGACACAAATAGATGGAGAAATATACCATGTTCGTGGATTGGAAGAATCAATATAGTGAAAATGAGTATACTACCCAAAGCAATCTATAGATTCAATGCAATTCCTATCAAGCTACCAGAGGTCTTTTTCAGAGAATTAGAACAAATAATTTCACAATTTGTATGGAAATACAAAAAACCTCATATAGCCAAAGCAATCTTGAGAAAGAAGAATGGAACTGGAGGAATCAACCTACCTGACTTTAGGCTATACTACAAATCCACAGTCATTAAGACAGTATGGTACTGGCACAAAGACAGAAATAAAACTGTTTCTTGATGTTCAATTGTATGAGTTGTTTATATACGTTAGAAACTAACCCCTTATCAGTCATATCATTTTCAAATATTTTATCCCATTCAGTATGTTATCTTTTCATTGTGTCAGTGGTTTCTTTTCCTGTGAAAAGTTTTTAATTTAATTAGGTCCCATGTGTTTATTTTTGCTTTTATTTCCTTTCCTTTAGGACATGGATACAAAACAAAAAAATTGTTATGATTTATTTCAGAGTGTTCTGCCTTGTTTTCCTTTAGGGGTTTTATCCTGTCCTGTTCATCTATGGAAGAGAGCCTTGGTGGATGGCATATTCTTGGTTGTAGGTTTTTCCTTTTCATAGCTTTAAATATATCATGCCACTTCCCTCTGGCCTGCAGAGTTTCTCCTGAATAATTTGCTGAGGGCTGTGTGATGTTTCCCTTGTAAGTTATTTATTGTTTTTCCCTAGTTACTTTTAGTATTTTTTCCTCATCTTTAAGTTTTGTCATTTTACTTACAGTGTGTCTCCAACATGTTTCTCTTTGTATTTATCCTGTATGGGATTCTCAGCTCTCCCTGGACTTGGGTAACTGTTTCCTTTCTCATGTTAGGGAAGTCTTCAGATGTTGTCTCTTCAAATAATTTCTCAGGCCCTTTGTTTTCTCTCCATTTTGAACCTCTATAATGTGATGCTAGTGCACTCAGTCTTGTCCCAGAGGTCTCTTAAACTATCCTCATTTCTTTTCCATTTTTTTCTCCTTTCTTTTGTTTAGCAGCAGTGATTTCCACTACTGTCTTCCAGCTCACTGATCCATTTCTTTGTATCATTTACTTTACAGTTGACGACGTCTATATTTTTCTTTTTTTTTTTTAATTTTCTTTACTTTATTGTGTTGGTTTTGCCATACAGTAACATGAAACCGCCATGAATCTACACATGCTCCCTCTCCCCTCCCTACTCCCTCCCCCTAGGACATCCCGGTGCACCAGCCCCAAGCATCAACACTGGGCTGGCGATTGATTTCACATATGGTAATTAACATGTTTCAATGCCATTCTCCCATATCATCCCACCCTTGCCCTCTTCCACAGAGTCCACATGTCCGTTCTATACATCTGCGTTCCTTCTGCTGTCTCGCATGCAGGGTTCTCATTACCATCTTTCTAAATTCCATATATATGCGTTAGTATACTGTATTGTTGTTTTTCCTTCTGACTTACTTCACTCTGGATAATAGGCTCCAGTTCCGTCCACCTGAGTAGAACTGCTTCAAATGAATTTTTTTTTTTAATGCTGAGTAATATTCCATTGTGTATATGTACCACAGCTTTCTTATCCATTCGTCAGTTGATGGGCATCTAGGTTGCTTCCATGTCCTGGCTATTGTAAACAATGTGGCAATGAACATTGGGGTACACGTGGCTCTTTCAGTTCTGGTTTCCTCTGTGTCATTTCATTTGTTTTATTGTTCATCTCAGTTTCGTTGTTCTATATGTTTACTACTCCTTTGTTAAAAACTTCTAACTTCTCACTCTGTGCACCCATTCTTCTTCCAGGCTCTTGGCTCATCTTTGCAATCATTCCTCTGAACTCTCTCTTGGTTTGATAGCCTATCTCCACTTCCCTTAGGTCTTCTTCTGGGGTTTTATCTTGTTCCTTTATCTGAAACATGCTGCTGCCTCTTTTTGGCTAAGTTGCTGTTTGTCTGTTGATATATGTGGTAGGTTATTTACATTTCTCAACTTGGGAGAACTTGCTATCTATAGGAGATGTCCTATGAGTCTCAGCTGCACATTCGTTTCCTATCACTTAAGTTATATGCTCTAGGGGTCCCCCAGGAGGGCTTTGTAGGTCCTTCTGTTGTAGTGGGCTATGTGGGTTGTCTGGCAGGCTTGGTTGCCCACAGCCCTGTTGGTTACCAGGTTCTGCTTGTGTCCATGCTGTTGGCTACTGTTTAGTGGGGCCTGGTCATGAGGGGGCTAGCTGAAGAATCTTTGGGGGCCCAGACAGATGCTGGCTCACTGGTGATCAGAGTCAGGGTCCAGAAGACTCCAGGGCTATTGTCCACCCACTGGTGGCTGAAGCCAGATCCTGGGGTTAGTGCTAGACTATTGGCAGGCAGAGCCAGGCCCTGGGGTCAAGGGGTCCAAGAGCTGGTGTCTGATCATTGTGGGGAAACCAGTTCCTGACACAGCTGGGTATGTCATCTGGAGTGGTTTGAAACTTGTGTTGGCCTGCTAGCTGGGAGGGCCAGGTCCCAGCTGGTCCCTGGGTAGAATCTGGCCTCCTGTGGGCCGGCTGGATCCATGGGCTTTGAAGTTGTGGTTTTCTTGCATCTGATGTCTGCTCCCTGGTGGATGAGGCTGATTAGGAAGCTAATGTAGGTTTTCTGGAGGGCAGGGCCTGTTATCCTTCCTACTAGTGTGTGGAGCTGGGTCTTGACCCTCTGGTGAGCAGGGCCCTGTCTAGAAGCATGTTTAGAAGTGACTTTGGGCTTGGAATTCTTTAGACAGGATATCTGTTGGTGGGTGGGGTTGGGTCTCCAACCAGTGAGTGGTGTGACATGAGGCATCCTGGCACTGGTTCCTACAGGCTCTGGGGTGAGGCTGATTCTTGGCACTAGTAAGCAAGATGTTGGCCATCAGCAGAAGTGTTCATGCAGTAGAAAGCTCTCAAATATGGCTGTTGCCAGTCTCCATACAGAGTGAGCCTCAGCTGCCCTTGCCTCTCCAGGAAACTCCCCAAGGTCAGCAGGTAGCTTTGGCCCAGGCTCCTATCAAGTTACTGCTTTTGCCCTGGGTCCCAGAGCACATGAAATTTTGTGAGCACCCTTTATGAGTGAAGTCTCTCTTTCCCCTGGTCCTGTGGGGCTTGCTCCCAAAATTAAGCCCTACTGACCCCAAAGTCTTTTGCTCCTGGCACAGGACCCCTGGGCCTAACATGGAGCTCAGAACTCACTCTTGTAGGAGAACCTCTGTAACATAATACAATTAGTCTCGTTTCTGGGTTGCCTACCCAGGGATATGGGACTTGATTATATCGTGAGTCTGCCCCTCCCACACTTCTCATTATGTTTCCTTCCTTTATTTATTTAGTTATTTGGCTGTGCCACACAGCATGCAGGATCCTAGGTCCCCTGAGCAGGGATGAAACCCACACCCCCTGCATTGGAAGCATGGAGTCCCAACCACTGGGCTACCAGGGAAGTCCCTGTGGTTCCTTTATGTCTTTAGTTGTAGAATACTCTCTTTCTGGTAGGTTCTGGTCTTTTCACTGATTGTTGTTCTGTAGATAGTTGTTATTTGGCATGCTCTTGAGAATAGGTGAGCTCAGGGTCTTTCTACTCTTCTATCTTGGCCTGTCTCTGCCAAGGTTAAATACATTTTAAATGTAATCCTCAAACAAGATCTAGGTCATTTGATGGGATAAATCCTTTCCTGCTGCCAAACTTGAGATATTTTAGGTTATGTTTTTTAAAGATATTTACCACAAAGCTCACGTCTTTGGACAACCTTCTAGTCACTCCTGTTTTAATGCTTCGTTTCATTCAAGTAAATACTCAGCTGAAGTGAAATATTACTTCAAAGCTTATATATAGCTCCCTCTCCCAGCTCTTTCCCATCCTAAGTTCTTCCTCTTATCTCCTATTGATTCTCTTTCTCTTTCCATAGCTTCTAGTATTCTTATCCCTGGGCAGCATCAGGGAGAAGAAAGAAGTTTCTGTTTCCATGGGTAACACACTTGGGTGGGAATGTGAGGAGCCATGTATGTCTTTATTTTCATCACATTTGCTTGTCCCTGATGCCCAACTGCAGGTGATGGCTGCTATCAGCTCCATCATCCTGGAGGTAGCCAATGTTGGCAGTGCTCTTCAGGTACCTAGGTGAGTCCTTCTGCAGCTCTGTCACTGAGTGATCCTATGGAGACCTGAATACTTCTTCCCACACTCTGGTGCCTGGTTCACCCAACAGCCTTGAGATCACTTTATCTTAGCAGCAAGGATGACGTATAGATTCTGCCTCTCAGCAAGCTTTAGCAAAAGAAAACACTAGTCCTCTATTGTTAAGTCAAATTCTGTGAAAACTAGACTGATTATGGTGATTATTTCACAATATATGCAAATTATATACCTGCTATACACCTGAAACTAATATAATGTTGTATGTCAATTATACCTCAAAGTAAAAAAAAAAAAAAAAAGATTGCCCAGGAAAAGTCCTGGGATAAGGATTTGGGTGCAAATGATTTAAGGAACTGCTTCCAGAAAAAAACCACAAAGGGAACAGGGGTGTTGGTAGGAGGAGAACGTAGAGGAGGCAAGTGAGAGTGAGTTTTCAGATGGATTCTCAGGGGAGGGTGGCCGTACCCTGATTCCTTAGAACTCTGGAGTATAAAATGAGCCCCAGAGCTGTCTGGACCTGAGCAGTTGAGGCCAGGCAGTCATTTCCCACCCCCAACACGCACACACAGACATGCACGCACACAGACACATGCACACAGACACACACACACACACAGAGCTTGGTCCTTGGTTGAGATCCACGAGGCTGGGAACACCTGGAGCTCTGTGTTCCTGCAGACAAAGTCTCCAGGAAGCTGAGGAAGTCTGGAAGAATCACAGGTACGGAACTCTGGAGGCAAAAGCAAAGGGAAGCAGGGGAGAAGGGTGCAGAAAGCTATCCCTAGGGACTGTGCAGAGCTCAGATGTTGGCTGCCAAATCTGTATTTAGAATCACTTTCAAACTTCAGGGAAGAATTTCTTTAGTTCCTTCTAGGTTATCTGCAGAGGGCAGGTGGCAACACGTGTTCCTCCCTACCTCACAAATGCTGTCCCCTCCTCTTGCAGCTCTAGCAGTCCTGTATCTTTACTCTAGTAGAGCTGGGTGGGCTGCGCTTTGGGTCTGCCTACCTCCTTCCGCAACTCTTTCATCTCACAAGTGGCCATTTGGTGACTGCCATTCCTGTCATTTTCTCAATCAGTCCCTGGTTTTCTGTGTCTCTGTGTTTATCCACATAGGTCTGTATGCACACGTGTGTATGAAACAAAGCATGAGTAACTGGGAAAAGGAAGGAGAACTCACCCGTTTGGTCTCAAATTATCAGTTATTCACATCTTACCTTAAAGTAGAAGGGTTGCCTTTTGAAGCCTTTCCAGTCACCCCTTCGTTCATCCAGTGTAAGCTCAGTTTAGTCCTGACTGCTGGGCAGAATCTGGGTGGAGTTGGCATCTTCCTCTTAGGCTCTTGGACCTCTTCTTTTGTTGTCCATGCATTCTATTCTCCCTGTTACAGATGGCCCCTGCCAGCTCCCTATTCTTCTGGTCACATGCTGGGTCTCCCTCATTCTATGCTTCTTTCTTAGAAAACTGCCTGTAGAAATATCAATCACTCCTGTTCACCCCTCTAGTCATTCAATTCTGTGCATGTGTGAGTTAAATGACCAGACACAGGATTCCCCAAATCTGCCCTACAATCACACCCCCTCCTCCCCCAGCATGCTGAAACTGTACCCACGAGGTAGAAGAGCGGGATGATGCAAGTGCCGCTGTGCTGATAGACGTGGGAGGGGATGTATTATAAAGCATTAGATAAGGTGCTTCCTCCGCCTCCTTGTACTCTCATCCCTGATCCTTGCCAGGGAACCAGATGAGGCCCCTGTTGCTCCAGGAGGAGTTATCACTGCAGAAACAGCAAAGCAAGGTATCAGCATTTTTATTGAAATATACTCAATGTATAATACTGTGTTACAAATAAACCTATCTATGAAATAGAAACAGAATCTTGGACACAAAGAACAGACTGGTGGTTGCCAAGAGGGAGGTGGTTGGGGAAGGGATAGAGTGGGAGGTTTGGGTTAGCAGATGCATGCTTTTATATCTAGAATGGATAAACAACAAGGTCCTACTGTATAGAACAGAAAGCTATATTCAATATTCTATGAAGAGCCATAATGAAAAATAATCTAAAAAAAATATATGTATGACTGAATCACTTTGCTATACAGTAATAATTAACATTTTGTAAATCAGCTATATTTCAGTAAAAACAAAACAATGTTAGTTTCAGGTGCACAGTGAAGTGATTCAGTTATATATATATATATATTCTTTTATATATTCAGTTATATATATATATTCTTTTCCATTACAGGTTATTATTAACATAAGATATTGAATATCATTCCCTTCAGTTCAGTTCAGTTCCATCGCTCAGTCATGTCTGACTCTTTGAGACCCCATGAACTCCAGCACTCCAGGCCTCCCTGTCCATTACCAACTCCCAGAGTCCACCCAAAACCCATGTCCATTGAGTCAGGATGCCATCCAACCATCTCATCCTCTGTTGTCCCTTTCTCCTCCTGCCCTCAATCTTTCCCAGAATTAGGATTTTTTTCCAATGAGTCAACTCTTCACACCAGGTGGCCAAAGAATTGGAGCTTTCAGCTTCAACATCATTTCTTCCAATGAACACCCAGGACTGATCTCCGTTCAGATGGACTGTAAATCCTTCTTGTCTATTATATGTGGTGTTGTGTATTTGTTAATCTCATCCCTCCCGCTATTCCCTTTCTCCTTTGGTAACCAGAAGATTTATTTCTATGTCTGTGAGTCTGTTTCTGTTTTGTAGATAAATTCATTTGTATTATTTTTTAGATTCCACATGTAAGTGATATCAGATAATGTTTTTCTTTGTCTCACTTACTTCATTCAGTGTGATTAGCTCTAGGTCCATCCATGTTGCTACCAATGGCATTATTTCATTCTTTTTAGAGCTGAGTAATATTCCTTTGTATATGGATAACACATCTTTTTCCATTCCTCTGTCAGTGGAAACTTAAGATTGCTTCCATGTTTTGGTTATTATAAATAGTGCTGCAGTGAACACTGGGGTGCCTCTGTCTTTTTGAATTAGAGTTCTTGTCTTTTCTGGATATATGCCCAAGAGTGGGATTGCTGGACCATATAATAGTTTTATTTTTAGTTTTTTAAGGAAGTGCCATACTGTTTTCCATGGTGGCTACCTCAATTTATTTGGTACATTCCTACCAACAATGTAGGAGGGTTCCCTTTTCTCCACACCCTCTCCAGCATTTATTATTTATAGACTTTTAAACTGTTGACCATTCTGGCCAGTGTTTTGATTTGCATTTCTCTGATAATTAGTGACATTGAGCATCCTTTCATGTACAATATGGCCATCTGTATGTCTTCTTTGGAGACATCAGTTTAGGTCTTCTGCATGTGTGTGTGCTAAGTTGCTTCAGGAATGTCCAACACTTTGGAACCCCATGGGCTATAGCCTGCCAGGCTTTTCTGTCCATGAATTTTCCATTCAAGAATACTTGGAGTGATGTTGAGCATCTTTTCATGTGTTTGTTAGCCATTTTTATATCTTCTTTGGAGAAATATCTGTTAAGTTCTTTGGCCCACTTTTTAATTGGGTTGTTTATTTTTCTAGAATGGAGCTGCAGGAGTTGTTTGTATATTCTTGAGATTAATTGTTTGTCTGTTGTTTCATTGGCTATTATTTTCTCCCATTCTGAAGGCTGTCTTTTCACCTTGCTTATAGTTTCCTTTGTTGTGCAAAAGCTTTTAATTTTAATTAGGTCCCATTTGTTTATTCGTGTTTTTATTTCCAATATTCTGGGAGGTGGGTCATGTAGGATCCCGCTTTGGGTTATGGCAGAGAGTGTTTTGCCTATGTTATCCTCTAGGAGTTTTATAGTTTCTGGTCTTATGCTTAGATCTTTGATCCATTTTGAGTTTATCTTTGTGTATGGTGTTAGAAAGTGATCTAGTTTCATTCTTTTACAAGTGGCTGTCCAGTTTTCCCAGCACCACTTGTTAAAGAGGTTGTCTTTTCTCCATTGTATATTCTTGCCTCCTTTGTCAAAGATAAGGTGTCCAACATCACTCATTATCAGAGAAATGCAAATCAAAACTACAATGAGGTACCACTTTACACCAGTCAGAATGGCTGCCATCCAAAAGTCTACAAGCAATAAATGCTGGAGAGGATGTGGAGAAAAGGGAACCCTCTTACACTGTTGTTGGGAATGCAAACTAGTACAACCACTATGGAAAACAGTGTGGAGGTTCCTTAAAAAGCTGCAAATAGACCTGCCATATGACCCGGCAATCCCACTGCTGGGCATATACACCGAGGAAAACAGAATTGAAAGAGCCACGTGTACCCCAATGTTCATCGCTGCATTGTTTACAATAGCCAGGACATGGAAGCAACCTAGATGCCCATCAACTGACGAATGGATAAGAAAGCTGTGGTACATATACACAATGGAATATTACTCAGCATTAAAAAGAATTCATTTGAATCAGTTCTACTCAGATGGACGAAACTGGAGCCCATTATCCAGAGTGAAGTAAGCCAGAAGCAAAAACAACAATACAGTATATTAACGCATATATATGGAATTTAGAAAGATGGTAACGAGAACCCAACATACGAGACAGCAAAAGGAACGCAGATGTATAGAATAGACTCGTGGACTTTGTGGATGAGGGTAAGGGTGGGATGATATGGGAGAAGGGCATTGAAGCATGTTAATTTTCATATGTCTAATCAATCGCCAGCCCAGGACTGATGCTCGGGGCTGGTGCAGCGAGATTTCCCGGGGGGGAAGGGAAGAGGGAGGGGGGTTCCGGAGGGGAAGCATATGTAAACCCATGGTGATATCATGACAATGTATGGCAAAAACAATTAAAAAAATAAATAAATAGAAAGAAAAAAAAAAAAAGAAGCAGTTTGTTTTCAAAGCTCAAAAAAAAAAAAAAAAAAAAAGAATACTTGGAGCAGGTTGCCATTTCCTGCTCTACGGGATCTTTCCAACCCAGGGGTCAAACCCAAGTCACCTGTGTCTCCTGCTTTGGTAGGCAAATTCTTTTCAGCTGAGCCACCTGGGAAGCCCTAGGTCTTTTGCCCATTTTTATTTTTTATCTTTCATTTTTGTTTTCAAAATATTTTAGTGATGCAGCTTCATGGTAGAAATATCTCAGTAATAGTTAAGAACAGGTGCAACCTAAAACATGCAGATATTTTGTCAACTCTAAACTGAAGTAGCATCACTTCTGGAGGTAGATAGAGAATTAAGTTTGGTTGTATCAATGCCAAGGATATATTTCTTTGCAGTGTATGTTAGTACAAGAATCTTTGGAAATGCTAAGAATGTATTTCTCTTTTGAAACATTTCCCCTTCATAATACATATTTTAACACTGCAGCTAGTAGACTTCACACCTGAAACTGTCACTTAAAACTAATAATCTTGAAATGAAGCTTTATTCTAAACATCTGTTTTAAGAATGACTTAGGTAAGAGCTCTGAACAAAGGTATTTGATGCAAATACAGATGGAACAAACAGACCAAAGGAATGATTCAAATTTGTAATTTAACATGAAAATGTTTCAGCATTAAAACTTGTTTTCAAAGAGAACTGTGTGAAGGAAAATAGTTTAATATACTTTCATGTTTTATATTTCATTATCATTATTTTAAAATATGACCTGCTTTAACAGATGGTTAAGTAGCAAAATATGAAGTAGATTTAGGAAAATATAGCTGCTGCTGTTGTTCAGTCACTCAGTCATGTCTGATTCTTTGCAACCCCATGGACTGCAGTACCACAGATTTCCTTGTCCTTCACCATCTTCCAGAGTTTGCTCAAACTCATGTCCACTGAGTCGGTGATGCCATCCAACCATCTCATCCTCTGTCATCCCCTTCTCTTGATTTCAATCTTTCCTAGCATCAGGGTCTTTTCCAGTGAGTCAGCTCTTCAGATCAGGTGGCCAAAGTATTGACATTTAAGCTTCAGCATCAGTCCGTCCAGTGAATATTCAGGTTTGATTTCCTTTAAAATTGACTGATTTGATCTCCTTGCTGTCCAAGGGACTCTCAAGAGCCTTCTCCAACACCACAGTTCAAAAATATCAATTCTTTGATGCTCAGACTTCTTGATGGTCCAACTCATGCATCCACACATGAGTACTGGAAAAACCATAGCTCTGACTATTCAGACCTTCATTGGCAAAGTGATGTCTCTGCTTTTTGATATGCTGTCTAAGATTGTCATAGCTTTCCTTCCAAAGAGCAAGTGTCTTTTAATTTCATGGCTGCAGTCACCATAAGCAGTGATTTTGGAGCCCAAGAAAATAAAATCTGTCATTGCTTCCACTTTTCTCTCTTTGGTTTGTCATGAAGTGTTAGGACCAGTTGCCACAATCTTTGTTTTTTTAATGTTGAGTTTCAAGCCAACTTTTCACTCTCTTCTTTTCACCCTCATCAAGAGGCTCTTTAGCTCCTGCCATTAGAGTATTACCATCTGCATTTCTGAGGTTGTTGATATTCCTCCTGGCAATCTTGGTTCCATCTTGTGCTTCATCTAGCTCAGCATTTTGCATGATGTACTCTGAATATAATTTAAATAAACAGGGTGAATATACAGCTTTGACATTCTCCTTACCCAATTTGGAACCAGTCCATTGTTCCATGTCTGGTTCTAACTATTGCTTCTTGACTCACATACAGGTTTCTCAGGAGGCAGGTGATGATGTCTGGTATTCCCATCTCTTGAAGAATTTTCCACAGTTTGTTGTGATCTATAGAGTCAAAGGCTTTAGTGTATCAGTGAAGCAGTAGTAGATGTTTTTCTGAAATTCCTTTGCTTTCTCCATGATCCAAGGAATGTTGGCAATTTGATCTCTGGTTCTTCTGCCTCTTTGAAACCCAGCTTGTACATCTGGAAGTTCTCAGGTGACATACTGCTGAAACCTAACTTGAAGGATTTTGAACATCACCTTAATAGCATGTGAAATGAATGTAATTGTACAGTAGGTTGAACATTCTTTGGCATTGCCCTTCTTTGGGATTGGAATGAAAAGTGACTTTTTCCAGTCCTGTGGCCACTGCTGAGTTTTCCAAATTTGCTGGTGTATTGAGTGCAGCACTTTCACAGCATCATCTTTTAGAATTTGAAATAGTTCAGCTGGAATTCCATCACCTCCATTTGCTTTGTTGTAGTGATGCTTCATAAGGCCCACTTGACATCACGCTCCAGGATGTCTGACTGTAGATAAGTGACCACACTGTTGGGTTATCCAGGTCATTTCGATCTTTTTTGAATAGTTCTTCAGTGTATTCTAGCCACTTCTTCTTAATCTCATCTGCTTCTGTTTGATTTTTACTGTTTCTGTCCTTTATTGTGCCCATCTTGCAAGAAATGTTCCCTTAATATCTCCAGTTTTCTTGAAGAGATCTCTCATCTTTCCCATTCTACTGTTTTCCTCCATTTCTTTGCATTGTTCTTTGCACTTAGGAAGGTTTTCTTTTCTCTCCTTGCTATTCTCTGGTACTCTATATTCAGTTAGGTACATCTTTCCCTTTCTCTCTTGCCTTTTGCTTCTCTTCTTTCCTTAGCTATTTATGAAATCTCTTCAGACAACCACTTTGCCTTCTTCCATTTCTTTTTCTTTGAGATGGTTTTGTCTCTGACTCCTGTACAGTGTTATGAACTTCCATCCATAGCTCTTCTGGCACTCTGTCTACCAGATCCAATTTCTTGAATCTATTCATCACCTCCACTGTATAATCACGAGGGTTTGATTTAGATCATACCTGAATGGTCTAATGGTTTTCCCTATTTTCTTCAATTTAAGCCTGGATTTTGCAATAAGAAGCTCATGATCTGAGCCACAGAGAGCTCCAAGGTCTTGTTTTTCCTGACTGTATAGGGTTTCTCCATCTTTAGTTGCAAAGAACATAATCAATCTGATTTTGGCATTGACTGTGTAGAAATGTTCATGTGTAGAGTCATCACTTGGATTGTTGGAGAAGGGTGTTTACTTTGACCAGAATGTTCACTGCCTTGCTTCATTTTGTACTTTGAGGGTAAATTTGCCCGTTATCTGGAGTTTATCTTGACTTCCTACTTTTGCATTCCAATTCGGTGTTAGTTCTAGAAAGGGTTGTAGGTCTTTACAGAACTGTTCAGCTTCTTCAGTGCCAGTTATTGAGGCATAGACTTGGATTACTGTGATGTTCAATCATTTGCCTGGGACACCTGCCTGTATATATATATATATATATATTTGTGGTTGAGTTGTTTGGTTTTGTAATACTGAATTGTATGAGTTGTTTGTATCAAAATTTTAAATTCTAGTTTTAGAGTAATTTGTGTGCCTTCTGTAGCAGTAAAAAGCTTTCTGTCTGATGCTTCTTTTATTATAACATTGGAATAACCCTCTAGAGCCCCTATTCCTTAAGCTGTTTTCTACCTTTTTCAAACCAACTGGGCAGAGTTTAAAATCTAACTGGCTTGTACAGTAGTCCTGTTTCTTCTCTCACACATGAAGGGTGAAAACTACAGCATACTGGGGTGCTTTTTATTCCTTTCTCTTTGTTTTTGGGCTTAAACACTTCTTTTCCTAATACAGTCACCTATAATCTACCTTATAGGGTTTTCTACAATAAGAAATATAAATGTGCCAAGTTCTGAGTCTATTAAACATCTATTTCCCAAACAAATCATGCACAGCTTTCCTCTCCTACCTATCTAATGGCAACCCACTCCAGTACTCTTGCCTGGAGAATCCCAGGGATGGGAAGCCTGGTGGGCTGCCGTCAATGGGGTCTCACAGAGTCGGACACGACTGAAGTGACTTAGCAGCAGCAGCAGCAAGCCTGGGTTAGATGGCCTACATTAGTCCAATAATGGACTACATTATTGTCTTGTATTCCCTGTTTTCATCCTGTTTTTCTTTGAGATTCCCATAAGCAAAATGTCCAAGTGCACCTAGATTTATTTCTAGCCTTTGATTTTATAATATTTATGTATGACTCAGGATAGGCTAAGTTATGCAATAGTAACAAACAACTCCAAATCTTAGTGACTCACAATGATAAAGGTTTATTTTTCACTCACAGTATCTATTTATTGTGACACATTGTTACGGTTTTTGTTTCATGTCATCTTCATTCTGGACCCAGGCTAGCAGAGCAGCATCTACCTGAAATATTGGCAATTGCTGTGGCAGAGAGAAGAGACATGGAGAAGCTCCTGCTTAGAAAGTATACACATTACTTCTGTCCTTATTTCATTGGTCAATGCAAGTCACATGGCCACTCCTGTGTAAGAATGTATAACACTCTTGCAGAAGCATCTAAGGAAGAAAGGTAGACTATCTGGCCTACAATAACACAATCTATCAGAATCTACCTTAACTCAGGTAATACAGTCTTGCATAAGATCCTCAGGTATTTTTCTTTCTTTCTTGGTAAAATAAATTCTATTACCCGCTGTGATTGAAACCACAGTTTGGGTCATGAAATCCTGAAACTGAATCAAAGGTATATAATTAGCAACCCAGAATGAAACTGATACATGGTGAGGGGGAGGTAGGCAATCCGAGGAACTTGACAAACTGCATGAATCCAAGAAGTTAGTCACGCCATGGTTACCTTTGTGGCTCTGGATACACAGTCTGGGAATATGGATGCAGAATCGCTTGCCTGTGCCCCGAGCTCATGAACCAGAGGCCCTTGAGGGATGACTGGAACGTGGATGCTTGCTGCAGTTTACAGTTCCTGTTTGCTGTCCTCACTAAGAAACATGAAAGGGGAAAACAAGCTGTGATAGCAAAACAGCATTCTCCCCACAGCTGCCTGAAAGTGATAGGCAGCTAACACTCCCCCGTGTTAAAGGCACCGACTGTTCTGAATCCAGCCATAAGTGGAACTGAAAGAATCTTATTTCCCAGTCATTGCATACCAGTCTGAGCCAAGCCATCGACATGCACAGAGGCACAAGGAGATGTGGCCTTTCCAGAAAGAACTCTGGTCTCTGAACACTGCTTTGCTAGTGTCCTCATGTGGCTGGACACCCGAGCATCCCAGTTCACGACCCACTGCTTCTCCTCCTTCTGCAGTGACTTCTGTGGAGGGCCTGAGGATTAACAACCAGATAGAGAAATACCAAGTTTGTTTATCCATCTTTCTATTTATTTATTTCAGATTTTGCAGTTAGGTCAAGCAATAAGTCCCTGTAAAACGGGACCTCTGAAATTACCACGTAAACTCAGCCACACTTTCAAATGAGGTCATTTCCCCTTATACAAAGCATACAGAGCTCTCTGTTTCTATTCATTTCTTTGTTTTTGGCTTTGTGCCTTATAGGATCTTAGTTGCCCAACCAGGGATTGAACCCCCTGCCCCACCTCCTGCTTTGCAAATGTGGAATCTTAACCATGGGACTGCTGGGAAGTACCAAATATTAATACCACCTTTATCAACAGCTAAGTATACCATTTATCATCTAAGCTTGAATATTTTTGAGACTGAGAAAGTCTGCTAGGAATGGATCTTATAATTTGAAATAAATATTTATTTATTGGCCCTCAACAGATTTGATGCTGTTTTGATGCTGATCAGAACCAACAGATTTGATGCTGATAGCCTTCTAAAATAGTCCTATAAAAATATATTTTTTTAAATTCTTGGGCTTCCTTGATGGGCTCAGTGGTAAAGAATCCACCTGCCAATGCAGAAGACATGGGTTTCATGTCCAGTGGGGGAGGATCCCACATGTTGTGGAGCAGTTAAACCCCTGTTTCACAGCAACTGAGTCTGGTCTCTAGAGCCCGGGAGCTGCAAATACTGAAGCCCATGCATCTGGAACCTGTGCTCTGCAACAAGAAATGCCACTCAATAAGCCCAAGCACCACACTGGAGAGGAGCCCCGGATCACTACAACCAGAGAAAAGCCCACACAGCAACTAAGACCCCCCAAAATACATACTTTTTTCTTTTTTTAAAGAAAATCACTGAAAAATAAAATAATAAAAAGTAAAATTTTCTCTACAAAATAATATTTCCATGTCCATTAAAGCAAATTTTACAATAACTTCTTTATTAAGCATCTGAAGTAATGTAAGCAAAATAATTATTTCTAACACCTATTTACTTACTTTAATCTGCTACTCGGGCATATCTCTTTCTCTGTCACTGATAGTTTTCTGAAAATCTTTTTTATTGACTTTTTATTTTAATTTTTAAAATTGAAATATAGTTCAGGTGTAAAGCAAAGTGACTCAGTTATATATACATGTATACATTCATTTCATTCTTTTTTATGGCTAAGTAATTTCCAACTGTATATATGTACCATATCTTCTTTATCCATTCCTCTGTCAGTGGACACTTAGGTTGCTTGCATGTCTTGGCTATTATAATAGTGCTGCTGTGAACATAGAGGTGCAAGTATCTTTTTGAATTAGAATTTTCATCTTTTCTTGATATATGCCCAGGAGTGGGATTGCTGGATGGTAACTCTATTTTTAGAGAAAAACTTAACTTTAAGAGAAACATTCAGTTTATTGAAGTATAGTTAATTTACAATATTGTGTGAATTTCTGCTGTACAGCACAGTAAGTCAGTTATATATACACTCTTTTTCATTTTGGTTTAATCACAGCATTTGTATGTAGTTCCCTGTGCTATAAGTAGGACCTTATTGTTTATCCATTCTACATATAATAATTTGAATCTGCTAACCCCAGACACCCAATTTGTTCCTTCCCCACCCTCCTCTGCCTTGGCAACCATGAGTCTGTTCTCTGTCTCTGAGTCTGGTTCTGTTTTATAGATAAGTTCATCTGTATCATATTTTAGATTCCACATACAAGTGATATCACATGGTAGTTTTCTTTCTCTTTCTGACTTACTTCACTTAGCATTGTTACTGAAAATTCTGTCCTTGTCCCTGATGCTGATGAGAATGAGAACAAGGTATTGAGAGTAAAGGAAAAAGAAATCTATTGATTTGCCTATAAATGAAGTGGGTAGCTAACTAGCATCTTGAAATCAACCATGCTGGGAAGAAGCAAGCGTAAAGAAAAGTCTTGAGACTAGGGTTAAGATAAGAGGAAGAAAATAGCATGAAGGCCTGCCCACATTAATTAGTAATAGAAAATGCTGAGTTTAGTTCCCAGCAACTGAGGGAGAAGAGAAAAACATTTTTGCTTAGAAATCATTCATCAAATAGTGTTAGCCCCATGGCCCTGTTACGATGGTCTCTGGGTCCATCCATGTTGCTGCAACTGGCATTATTTCATTCTTTTATGGCTGGGTAGTATTCCATTGTGTATATATACTACATCTTCTATATGTACTATACACATTCATTTGTTGAAGGACATTTTGGTTGTTTCTATGTCTTGGCTATTGTAATTAGTTCTGCTATGAACATAAGGGGGCATATATCTGTTTGAATTATGATTTTTCTCTAGTTGTATATCAAGAGTGGGATTGCTGGGTCATTATGACAATTCTCTTTTTAGCTTTTTTGAGGAAATTTCTTACTGTTTCTCATAGTGGCTGTACCAGTTTACATCCCTACCAACAGTATAGGAGGGTTCCCTTTTTTCTACACCATCTCCAGAATTTATTATTTTCAGACTTTTTAATGATGGCGATTCTAAGCAGTGTGAGGTGGCAGTTTTGATTTGCATTTCTCTAAGAGTTAATGATGTTGGACATCTTTTCACATGTCTGTCATCTACATGGCTTCTTTGGAGAAATATCTATTTAGGTCTTATGCCTGTTTTTCAATTGGGTTGTTTATTTTTTGATACCGAGCTGTGTGAACTGTTTGTATATTTTGGAAATTAAGCCCTTGGTTGCATAGTTTGTAAATATTTTTTCCCATTTTGGTGCTTGTCTTTTCATTTTATTTATGGTGTATTTTGCTGTGGAAAAGCTGGTGAATTTGTTTAGTTTCCATTTTGATTTTTGTTTTCATTTCTGTTGTCTTGGGAGATTGACCTAAGGAAACACTGGTATAATTTATGTCAGAGAATGTTTTGCCTGTGTTCCCTTCTAGGAGTTTTATGCTTTCATGTCTTATATTTAAGTGCTTAAACCATGTTGAGTTTATTTTTGTATATAGTGTGAGGGTGTGTTCTAACTTCGTTGATTTACATACAGCTGTCTAGCTTTCCCAGCACCACATGCTAAAGAGACTGTGAGAAAAACTTACTATTTTAAATGATTTAAATATTTTTGTCAAAAAACTTGCCAGTAATCATCTTCAAATGTACATTTTATGGGTAGTAAATTTAAAATTGCTCCCACCTTCACTTTGTTCTTCTCTACATACTGCTGTCTATATTTTAATTTTAAAAAATACTATTTTTACAGGTATAACATGCAAGTAAGTATAGAAGAAGTTCTGCTAAATGGAGAAAATGCTAAATTCTAATTTCCTTTATATTGATATTTGTAAATATTTCAACTCAAATATTCTCAGAATTTTTATCTCCTGCTTCCATTCAAAGTTTCAGAGTTTCTTGGATTTTTAAAATTGTGAGTAAATATACATTAAAATTTACCATCTTAACTATTTTTTATAGACATTTAAAAATGTATTTTAACTTTTTCTGGCACAAGTATATTCTTTCAAAGAAGAAATTATCCATAGTTGATTTTTAGGTGATAAACCTAGCATCTAGAGAAATTCAAAAAGTTAATGAAAAACCAAACTTTTTTTTTAGTACTTTAAAGGATAACGCAACCCACGAGTATTTTTAATTTTTAAAATAGGATAGAACACAGACTTTTAGGATACAGTATAGACTTATTACATATACTTCCTTTATATTTTGCCTGCTAGAAGAGGCTATATTTGAAATTTGAAATGTTTCTAGATTTACTTTTAGCTAAAACTAAAATATATGTATAATTGTTTGTGCTTAATATACACTTAAAGCTATAATAAAAAGAAAAATATTCTTTAATTTTATTCAAGAGTAAAGATCAGTAGCATTAAGTACGTTCACATTTTTGTGTAACCATCAGCACTATCTACCTGCAGAACTCATTTCATCTTATAAAACTGAAATTCTGTACCAATGAAATTATAGCTCCTCACTCTCCCATCCCTCCAGACTTTGGTCACCCCATCTTACTTTCTGGCTCTCTAAATCTGACTGCTCTAGATAAGTTACACGAGTGGGACCATACAATATTTATCCTTTTATGACAGACTTATTTCACCTAACATAATGCCCTCAAGGTTCATTTATGTTGTAGTATGTATCAGAATTTTCTGCTTTTTTAGGGCAGGATAATATTCTGTTTTATATATAAGGCAGGATAATATTCTGTTTTATATATATTACACATATAATATTCCATTTATATATATGTGGAATTATTATCCTGCCTTATATATACCACATTTTGTTTGTCCATTCATCCATCAATGGATATTTGGTTTGCTTCCACATTTTGATTATTGTAAATATTAGTGCTATGAACATAGGAGTGCAAATATGTCTTGAAATCCCTACTTTAATTTCTTTTGAGTATTATCCAAATTGGAATTGCTGATTATATAGTGGTTCTATTTTTAATTTTTTGAGAAACTGCCACTTTGTTTGCCATAGAGGCTGTAGCATTTATACTCCCACAAACAGTACATAAGTGTTCCAGTCTTCCAGTATCCTCACCAATAAAACCTGTTTTGTTTTTGGTAGTAGCTGTCCTAATAGGTATGAGGTGGTATCTCACTGCGATTTGTGTTTGCATTTCCCTCTTGAGTAGTTATGTTGAGCATTTTTTTTTTTAGTTGCTTTACAGTGTTGTGCTAGTTTCTGCTTGCACAGCAAGCTGAATCAGCCACATATGTACATATATCCCCTCTTTGTCAGTGCAGAACACTGAGTAGAGTTCCTGGGTTATACAGTTGATTCTCATTAGTCATCTCTTATACATAGTAGTATATATATGTCAATCCCAGTCTCTCAATTCATCCCACCCCCTTTCCCTATTTGTTGTTCATATGTTTGTTCTCTGTCTGTGTCTCTATTTCTGCTTTGCAAATAGGTTCATTTGTACCAGTTTTCTAAATTCCACATACATGTGTTAATATACAATATTTGATTTTCTGACTTACTTCACTCTTTATGATAGTCTCTAGGTCATCCATGATCTCTGCAAATGGCACAATTTCATTCTCTTTTATGATTAAGTGATATTCCACTGTTTATGTGTGCCACATCTTCTTTATCCATTCCTCTATTGATCAACCTTTAGGTTGCTTCCCTGTCCTAGCTCTTGTCAATAGTGCTGCAGTGAGCTTTGGAGAGCACGTATCATTTGTAATTATGGTTTTCTCTGAGTATATGCCCAGGAGTGGGATTGCTGGATCATAGGATAGTTCTATTTTTAGTTTTATAACAAACCTCCACTATGGGGACTTAGTGGCTATATCACTTTACACTCCCACCAACAGTGTAGGAGGGTTCCCTTTTTTCCACACCTTCTCCAGCACTTACTGTTTGTGGAGTTTTTGATGATGGCCATTCTGACTGGTGTGGGGTGATACCTCATTGTAGTTTTGATTTTAATTTCTCTAATAATTAGTGATGTTGAGCATCTTCATGCACCTCTTAGCCATCTTTATGTCTTCTTTGGAGAAACGTCTGCTTAGGTCTATACTGAGCATCTTTTCGTGTGCTTTTTGACCATTTGTATACATTCTCTTAAGAGCTGTCTATTTGAGTCTTTTGCCCATTTTAAAATTAGGTTGTTTATTTCTATTGTTGTTGAATTGTAGGAGTGCTTTATATAGTCTAGATATTAACCTCAGATAGATGATTTACAAATATTTCCTCCCATTCCTTGAGTTGCCTTTTTACTTTGTTGCTTGTGTCCTTTGATGCACTGAAGTTCTTAGTTTTGGTATAGTTCAATTTATCTGTTTTTTTCTTTTACTACCTATCAAAATTGATTTTCACTGGAAAAACTAATTTGTATCTATGATTCTTTCCAATGATAATCAAATTTAGATGCTGTGAAATTAATACTTTCTATCTACAAAATAAGATATTCCAAAGTATATGTGCAGAACCTCAAAATTAAATCTTATATCCCCTTTGCCCTATCATTGTCAATTTCTTCATTTCCTCTGTAGCTTTAGTCGATGTGCCTATCAACAGCTTCCTGTCTGCAAGTATTGTTTTCAAACTGCAATTAGAAAAAAAATGTTGAATATTGAGATTTTAAAGACTACAGTTGTTTAACATTTTGAATACAATGCAAACAAGTTATAGATTATTCACACAAAAGTTTAATACCATTTGCAGGACACTGAATTTGATTCACAAAGTAATTTTTCAGTGACTCAAACATCTCTGGGCTTCTCAGGTGTCTCTGTGGTAGTGAATCCACCTTTCAATGCAGGAGACACATGTTAGATCCCTCGGTCTGGAAGATCCCCTGAAGAAGGGAATGGCAATTCACTCCAGTATTCTTGCCTGGGGAATCCCAGGGACAGAGGAGCCTGGCAGACTGGAATCCACAGGGTTGCAATGAGTCAGACAAGACTTAGTGACTAAACAGCAGCAGCAAACATCTCTAAACTCAGTTGATGATAAGTGGTAGAGGCAAAACTTGTATTGCCCTTCATCAGTGTTCTTAGTTTTGACTTTGAGTTTCCACCAAAAAAAGGCAGTTCAGATTTACATATTATATGTGTGTGTGTGTGTGTGTGTGTGTGTATATGTGTGTGTGTGTGTATAAAGTATTTTAAAAATTTGACAGGTACAGCTGATATTTTGATTGCAAGGTGTTTGAATGCAACTGTGAATTAATGTGCTGCACAGGCTTCTTAATTTAGTAAGACCATTGCTTTTTTGCCATGACTCTGTGCTGCATCAAGAGTTGTATTTGGGACTTCCTTGCCAGTCCAGTGTTTAAGACTCCTTTCTTCCAGTGCAACAGATGCAGGTTCTAACCCTGGTCAGGAAGCTAAGACCCCACATGCCTTACAGTCAAAAACCCAAAACATAAAGCAAGCAATGTTGTAACAAATTTAATAAAGACTTTGAAAACAGTCTACATAAAACAAGAGTTGTATTTACATTAATCCAGTAAAAAATGTATCTCTTTCTTAGTTGGATTCGTCCAGAAGCAGACACATAGGTTAGCATTGAGTGCACATCATCTATTTGGAGGCCCAGGAAACTAGAGAAGACTCTTAAGAGTCCCCTGGACAGCAAGGAGCCCTCAGAGTCAAAACTAAGAACACTGATGAAGGGCAATACAAGTTTTGCCTCTACCACTTATCATCAACTGAGTTTAGAGATGTTTGCTGCTGCTGTTTAGTCACTAAGTCTTGTCTGACTCATTGCAACCCTGTGGATTCCAGCCTGCCAGGCTCCTCTGTCCCTGGGATTCCCTAGGCAAGAATACTGGAGTGAATTGCCATTCCCTTCTTCAGGGGATCTTCCAGACCGAGGGATCTAACATGTGTCTCCTGCATTGAAAGGTGGATTCACTACCACAGAGACACCTGAGAAGCCCAGAAATCAATCCTAAATATTCATTGGAAGGACTGATGCTGAAGCAAAGCTCCATTACTTTGGCCACCTGATGGGAAGAGCCGACTCATTGGAGAAGATCCTGATGCTGTGAACAACTGAAGGCAAAAGGGAAGGAAGCGACAGAGGATGAGATGGTTAGATGAAATCGCCGACTCAATGGACATGAGTTTGAGTAAACTCGGGGAGAGACTGAAGGACAGGGAAGCCTGGCGTGCTACAGGGGGTCCAATGAGTCAGACATGGCTGACCAACTGAACAACCACAGTATAGGAAAAGGAAGGGATGCACTAATAGGTTTGTTCTTAGGCCAGCTAATTTTGTGGCTTACTCTTGTGGGGAGCTCTAAGGATCACTGTAAAACAAATGCTTCAGGGGTATCCCAGCAAAGGGGTAAGGGAACTGAGGTGTTTATACCTCTGTTCCCTTTAATTACTGATCATGCGATACCCCTAAAGACAGTGTCCCCGGCCCTTCTGACCTTGTGTATGTGGGTGGAGTGAGTTAGAACAGCCTGAAAACAGTCTATTGATAACTATGCAGGCACATTAAAAAAAAAAAGTATTTGGCTGCACCAGTTCTTAGTTATAGCATGTGAGGGATCTTTGATCCTTGTTGCTACACAAGGGATCTTTAGTTGCAGCATGCAAAACTGGTTGTGGGATCTAGTTCCCTGACTAGGGCTGGAACTCAGGCCTCTGGCTTTGGGAGTACAGAGTCTTAGCCACTGGACCACCAGGAAAATCCCCTGGCAAGCACCTTAGCTGGGAAGCTGCAAGCAGAGTACTGACAGCTTCTGCCTCCATTTTCAAAGTTGAAGTTGAGCCAATCAGAAGATAGAACCTACACAGTAATTCAAAGAAGTTTAATACTGTGCCCTGTGAGCCAAATTCAGGTCTGCTGCTTTCCTACCAGCTTTATTGAGATATAATTGACAGAAAACATTGCATAAGGTTAAGGCATGCAGTGTGATGATTTGCTAAATGATGACCACAGGAAGGTTAGCTTTGTAAATAAAGTGCTGTTGTGATAGTCATTCCACTTCATTGTCTACTTGTACAACTGTAGGAGTGAGTAGTTATCAAAGAAATTATATGATTTATAGAGTATAAAATATTTACTGTTTGGTTCTTCACAAAAAAACTTTTCCTTCTGAGATTTCTTTTGGCTGTACTGGGTCTTCACAGCAGTGTGCAGTCTCTTTGTTGTGGTGCTCAGGCTTCTCTAGACGTGGTGCAACATGTGGGATTTTAGTTCCCCAGCCAGGGATTGAACCCCATCCCCTGCATTGGAAGGCGGATTCTTAACCACTGGATCAGCAGGGAAGTCCCCCTACACATGATTTAATGTAAAGAATTATTAGGTTATGACAGGAGAATTACTTTGAAGACATAAAAGGACTGAAAGTGTTAGTCACTCAGTCATGTCTGACTCTTTGTGACCCATGAACTATAGCCCACCAGGCTCCTCTGTCCATGGGATTCTCTAAGCAAGAATACTGGAGTGAGTAGCCATTTCCTTCTCCAGGGGATCTTCCTGACCCAGGGATCAAACCCAGGTCTCCCGTATTGCAGGCAGATTCTTTACCGTCTGAACCACCAGGGAAGCCCATTTCCCAGGACTAGGGTTGGAACACATGAATGAGGGTGTGGATGAAGGAGAAGTTGCTGGGTGGCCTAAGACAGAGTTGGTCCCAGTTGCTAGGCAATCAGGAACAACCCTCTGTATGTACATGAGTCAAGGCATGTGGACGGGTGGGCAGAGTCTGGATAATGCTGCAGGAGGAAGGCCTGGCCCATATGATATTTGAATCAGGGCTGTGGAAGCAACTCTCTAGGACAAAACTGAGCCAAGGCTGGCAGGCAAATCCTCAAGAGAGAATCAGGGAACCCACAGGGAGTTGGGGCACTCCTGTAGTGTTGCCATCCCGGAAGCTGAAGCAGCTACCCTCTGCAGGACTCCAGTGTACCCATATTGGGCTGGGGTTACCCATGGATGTGATAAAGATCAGCAGGCTCTCGTTAGATGACCAACTCCTTGGGACCACATGTGTGCCCATAGTTGGGGCTGAGAGGAGGGGGCAGGGGTTGCAACCTTGGCTAGGACACAGGTCTACAATGTCTTTGGCTACACTGCCATGTTTGAGTTTAGAGATTCAGAAAGCATATGGCGAATACACTCTAGAGAAAGTAGCATGGTGTAGGTACCTAGCATGAAGAAAGTGAAGGGGAAAAAGTCTATTTTGCAGCAGTGAGAGAGCCACACTGGAAGCAGGAAGGAAAACCCTTCCTCCTGCAGTCTCTCCAAGGTGGTTGTTACTGAGTCCAAATTCATACTTCTCATCACATGACAAGCCAATAAATGAGATGAGTGGTTGGGGCAACAAATAGTGACTTTATTCAGAAAGCCAGCAGATGGAGATGATGATGGACTAGTGTTCCAAAGAATCATCTTGCCTGGGTTTGAATGCTACTTCTTTTATAGAGAGAAGGGCAGGAGGTAAGGAGGTAAAGTGAATAAGGGTGATAAGTCATTGTGTATGTCTCCTGGTTCCAGCCAGACCCTGGAGGAACTATTCTAATTTCTATAGCCATTTATAGGTAGACCTGGTCAGAATGTCTGCTGTGAGCTAAACATAGGTATTTGGCAAGGGGGGCAGAGTTATCAGAGATGGGCTATTATGTATACTTCAAGCTATAGGCAACATCCCTTTAGTGATAAATTTGTAGCAAAAGCAATAGAATACAAAATTTGTTAGTTGCTCAATAGTGTCTGACTCTTTGTGATGCCATGGACTATAGCCCCAAGGCTACACATGGAGTTCTCCAGGCAAGAATACTGGTGTGGATAGCCATTCCCTTCCCCAGGGGACCTTCTCAACCCAAGGATGAAACCTGGGTCTCCTGAATTGCAGGCAGATTCTTTAGTGGCTGAGCCACCAGGGAAGAAACAGATCCAATATGGAGTCAGATTTGCTTTCCCCTGTTACATTAATGTGAAAGCTATGCTCACTGCTCAGGTGAATCACTCATTCCTAGATGAAAGCACAATAGCCAACAGATGTACAAAGCATAGTCTACCAAACTCATCCCAGCTTGCTTTAATGTTACTATCACTACTTTTAAAACAGAAATATTTAGGACAAAGGCTAAACCAGACAGGATATAACGTGACTTAGGTCTTTCTAAAAGGAATGGGGATTAGTTACCCTGTGGATTCCACATGTCAAATCCTTAAAATTTAATTGGAAACTGTGGCTTAGGCCAGGAAAATCAAGCAGGACTTCTTGCAACGACTGTTCTCTCTGGAATCTAAAATGCTCTTTTCTCTGAACAGCCCGCTAAGAAATGGGCCTGCTTTAGTCACCCAGGCAGGTAGAACTGAGAGAACAGGGGGACATGCAGTACTGTTCCATGCAATGACCTAACCCAGGAAGGAAGTGTGGTTCAAAAAGAGTATCAGACTCTGACCAATGACATCAGCCACTCTTCCTTTCATGTGGATGGATTAGTACAGGGATAGAAAGAGACACAAGAAATATGGGACAAAATACTTGCTTCAGGCACCTCTCCACCTCTACTGAGCCAAATTAGAACCCTCCAGTCACTTCTGCGGACAAGGCAACGACACCCCACTCCAGTACTTTTTTGCCCGGAGAATCCCAGGGACAGGGAAGCCTGGTGGGCTGCCGTCTATGGGGTCACACAGAGTCGGACACGACTGAAGCGACTTAGCAGCAGCAGGAGCAGCAGTCACTTCTGCCTCTTCTTCTCCAGCAAGCAAATTTTTTACCCTCATATCCAGTTGGGCTTCCCTGATAGCTCAGCTGGTAAAGAATCCGCCTGTAATGTGGGAGACCTGGGTTCAATACCTGGATTGGCAAAATCCCCTAGAGAAGGGAAAGGCTATGCACTCCAGTATTCTGGCCTGGAGAATTCCATGAACTATACAGTCACAAAGAGTCAGACATGACTGAGCAACTTTCACTTTCATATCCAGTCTCTCAGCCCTGTCTCCCCTTCCTCCAAAATATACCAAGAATCTACCCCATCTTTTGTCTCTCCACACTGCACACTAGAGTTATCTTTCCAGACATGTTTGAAGTCAGCATCCTCTAGTGTCTTTTTTTTACTAGTAGGATAAAGTTCAAACGTCTTAGCTTGAAAGACAGTGCTTCCTGAAGCTGATTGTGCATGCAAGGTATCTGAAGCAGTTCTTTAAACAGCAAATAGGGAGTTACCTGGTGGCCTAGTGGTTAGGAGTTGAGGCTTTCACTGCCGTAGTCCAGGTTCAATCCACGGTTGAGGATTAAAGATCCTGCAAGCCACATAACATCAAAACAAACCAACCAAAACCAAACAAACAAAAAACCATAGCAATTAGTGGTCCCCCTCTCAAAGGCTTGCATCCTGGGGTAGGTACAGAAATCTGTAGAGAGTTCTCTCTCCGTATAGTGTGACCTCAACTCCACTCTCCCCCTCCCCACAACCCTTCATAACCTGTGACCACAGAGACTTTTCCATTTTCCTACCATGACACACACTTCCATGCAGAGTAATTTTACTTATCTTTCTAGCATATTCTTTCCTGTTTTTCTTGCCTTAATAAGTCCACATATTTAAACTTCTTGCCCCAGAGACTGCACTGTGAGGTCCTTAGATATGCAATGGGAAGAGATAGTGTCATCTCACTGTCCTACCACACTTGTTATACTTCATCAGTCAGTTCAGTCACTCAGTCGTGTCTGACTCTTTGTGACCCCATGGACTGCAGCATGCTAGGCCTCCCTGTCCATCACCAACTCCCAGAGCTGACTCAAGCTTGTGTCCATTGAGTTGGTGATGCCATCCAACCATCTCACCCTCTGTTGTCCCTTTTTCCTCCTGCCTTCAATCTTTTCCCAGCATCAGGGTCTTTTCAAATGAGTCAGTTCTTCGCATCAGGTGGCCAAAGTATCAGAGCTTCAGCTTTAGCATCAATCCTTTCAATAAATATTCAAGACTGATTTCCTTTAGGATGGACTGGTTGGATCTATTTGCTGTCCAAGGGACTTTCAAGAGTCTCCTTCAACACCACAGTTCAAAAGCCTCAATTCTTCAGCGCTCAGCCTTCTTCATAGTCCAACTCTCACATTCATACATGACTACTGGAAAAACCATTGCTTTGACTGGATGGACCTTTGTTGGCAAAGTAATGTCTCTACTTTTTAATATGCTGTCTAGATTGGTCTTATCTTCCAAGGAGCAAGCATCTTTTAATTTTATGGTTGCAGTCACCATCTGCGGTGATTTTAGAGCCCCCCAAAATAAAGTCTCTCACTGTTTCCACTGTTTCCCCATCCATTTGCCATGAAGTGATGGGACCAGATGCAATGATCTTATTATATTTACTGTGTACTTGTTCATGCTGTGCTTAGATGCTTAATCATGTCTGACTCTTTGCAGCCCAATGAACTGCCAGGCTCCTCTGTCCATGGGATTTTTCAGGCAAGAATCTTGGGTTGCCTGAATGGAAAGGGATAGATTTCCATTTCCTTCTCCAGGGTATCTTCCTGATCTAACTAATGTCCTCCTGCATTGAAGCAGATTCCTGACCTGCTGAGACATCAGGGAAGCCTATATCCATGTCTTTTTTTTTTTTAATTTTAAGAGTTACAGCAACATCTCTCTTCTTCTGCCTAGTTCATTTTTTAATATCTCAATGATTTTATTTTTTAATTTTTAGTTTATTTTTTGGCTGCATCACATGGCATGTGTGATCATATTTCCCCAGCCACGGATCCTGGGTCCCCTGCCTTGGAAGTTCAGGGTCTTAACCACTGGACCACTATGGAAGTCCCCCTTTTCTAGTTCTGAGAGAGACACATAGGAAACAAGATGAAGTTCAAAATATTAGCTCCATATGGAAATGTGATATTACATGACTTGTTACATGATGGTATGCAATAATAAAATTTCATGAAACTTTTCAAAAAAATCTCTTTGTCTATATATATATATATATATATATATGTCCATCATGGAGCTGATATTTTGATCTTCATTTCCCATGTATCTCTCTCAGAACTAGGCAAGGGGGACGTCCCTGGTGGTTCAGTGATTAAGACCCTCTACTTCCAATTTACCAATATATATAATATGTGTTATGTATAGTCTCAGCCCCATTTACTGATGAGAGAATCAGTTCCTAGGCAGATTGATAAGAAATCCGGGGTCCTGGAGGAGGAGAAAGGGGTATGGGGTCACTGAGGAGGAGAAAGAGATCTGGGGTTCTCAAGGAAGAGATCAGTTCAGTTTAGTCTCTCAGTCATGTCTGATTCTTTGCGACCCCATGGACTGCAGCACGCCAGGCCTCCCCGTCCATCACCAACTCCCAGAGTTTACCCAAATTCATGTCCATTGAGTCAGTGATGCCATCCAATCATCTCATCCTCTGTTGTCCCCTTCTCCTGCCCTCAATCTTTCCCAGCATCAGGGTCTTTTCAAATGAGTCAGCTCTTCACATTAGGTGGCCAAAGTATTGGAATTTCAGCTTCAATATCAGTCCTTCCAATGAACACTCAGGACTGATCTTTTTTTAGGAGGAGATGGGGGTCTGGAATTCTCAAGGAGGAGGTAAGGACAAACGCTTGTTTCCCCCCTACCCGCACTACATTCCTTAGTCTTAGTCACATAAAATTTTTTTTTTCTTTAAACCCAGAACTGATGATTACACAACAAACAACTCAGTTTAAACTCTGTACTAGGGATTACATAACAACAGTGTATCTGCTTGAGGACAGTTTCTCCTTCCTGAAAACCTTCTGACTAATCCTGATATCTTAAAATGTATATTACGGGAGTGGGTCTGGTAGGATCTTTCTATTGTTAAGTTCTAATCCTGTTATCCTAAAATGTAAATTGTGAGAGAGGGTCTGGTAAAACTTTGACAAACTTGAGACATTCTTTTGATTTATTGTAATAATTAATTAAAATGTTTATAATCCCCTTGCTAACACTAGTGAGAGGGACACTCTATGTCCCCCTTCTGATGGCTGTGTCAGAAGCTTTCTCTGTCCCTTTTTATACTTTAATAAAACCCTGCTACACAAAAGCTCTGGAGTGATCAAGCCTGGTCCCTGGACCTGAAGCTAAATCTTCCAGGATCAGTAATCCAACATTGTTCACCATAAGCTATCACTGATAGACTGTATCTTGGAAGAGGACACTAAGTGAGTGATCATATTGGCTTATGACTATACTTTGCTGTCTGAGTAAAACTATTTCATTTGGGGCAGGACCTACCTTTAAGCAGAGTGTCAGAGAGCTTAACAGTAGAAGTAGGGTGAGGAGAGAGAGAGAGAGAAGCAAAGAAGCAAGTCCGTTTTCCCCTTCAAAATTCTCCATCAAATAATTCACCCTTAGCCTGGGTACCAGTAAAGGGGAAAGGAGAGAGGTGGAGAAAGGCCTGATCATATGTAATGGATGTTTCACATGAAAATGTACAAATTTGGGGATAAATGCCCCCTTAACAGTACTGTGGGCTTGCCTGGTGGCCAGTCTAAAAGACCTAGGCTTGATCCCTCGGTTGGAAAGATCCCCTGGAGAAGGAAATGGCAACCCACTCCACTATTCTTTCTTGGGAAATCCCATGGACAGAGAAGCCTGGTGGGCTACAGTCCATGGGGTCGCAGAAGAGTCAGCCATGACTTAGTGACTAAACAATACACCCCTAACAGTACTATAATTTTTTTATATGATCATTTCTCATTCTGCCTCTATAGACTCCTAGAATCCCAAAGATAATTTTATTTATTTTTGCATTTCCTGTGCCTGGTATAATTGCTTAATGAATGCTTAATCCTGAAGTTGAAATTAAGACCTTAGATTTTATTGGTACTTGTACCTCAGATTTCTAGATCACAGAGCTTCTAGTACTTTCTAATTCCCAGCAGTCTCTCAACATAATTACATACATTTTCATCATATTTATACATTGTCTACAAGTGTTAGTTTTTGCCTAATTTTCTTCCCCAAATAGCTGAGACATATGTCTATTTTTAGTTACTCCCTCCATTTAAATTCAAATAGGACAAAAGCCAGAAGCCAGTGTCCTGCTGCAGTATACACAGCTTGAGAATGATTTCTAAATATTTGCCGGCTTCTGTAAAAAAAAAAAAAAAAAAAAGACCTTGTGAGGCATCACTTGTATAGGTTGACTGGGACCAGATGGGAATCATATGATGCTAATTTCCAGAGTCCTTCTTTACATTGGAAAAGGTTTGGTAGGCAGCAGCGGAAAGATGTCCTTCTTGTAGGGGGAACCTATCCCCTAGGCAGCCTGTAGCTGTGTCTGCTTAGTTAAGCTGTGGAATAGTGTGGGCATCAGTAAAGGTGGGGAGAGGCTGAAACAGACCTCAGGAATGAAGTGGGAAGAGCAGAGACTCTTGGGTTGGAACTTCGGTGTGTCATTTACATTTCCGAGCTACAGTTTCTTCACCTCTAAGAGGAGCTAATAACATCCCTTTTGCTGGGCTAGCCATAAGTTCTGAGTGAGGCCAGAGGGGGTACCATTGGGGAGCAGACACATTCATTGTCATTGGTATGTCAGGTTAACCTGTATCATGGGAGCATCACCCCACTTCTCTGTCAGCTCTCTGGACACAGAGCTGGAGGCATTTTCTGAGCAGATTTATTTTTCAAAACCTTCTTCTGAGGCATTGTCCGTATGTTCTACGCTTGAATTTTTTCTTCATTTGTGAAAATGTAAACACACGTTCAGGCACTTTGACCATATTACAATTACCATACTGTTTATCTTTTTTGCTTGAACACAAGCTGTGAGTTTCAATGCTCATCTGGTCTCCTTGGCTCAGAGGATGACTTCTATGCCACTTAGGAATGGTTGACATTTAAATCTTAGCAGTGACTGTTGGAACACTTCCAGATTAATTTTGGAAAATTGATTGAAATCCAATTTTTTTCCTCTCTAAAGACTCATAAGAAACTATTAAGAGTGATTACTTTTGGGTGAGAGGGTTGTGAGGAGCAAATGAGCTGTGACGGGCATCCTCTGAGACAAGCTACCTCCTGGGATTCAAACCTTTGCGTTATCCCCTCCTCTCTCTTTTTAAGTCCTTATTGAATTTTTTTTAAACAATATTGCTTCTGTTTTATATTTTGGTTTTTTGGCCAAGAGGTATGTGGGATCTTAGCTCCAAGCAGGGATCAAACACATACTTCCTGCATTGGAAAGTGAAGTCTTAGCCGCTGGACCACCAGGGAAGTCCCCTGTTACCCCTCCTCTTGAATGTAGACTGAACATATTGGCTTACCTCTGGTAAGTGCAGTTCAGCAGAAGTGATGGATATCACTTCCACAATGAGGTTATAGAAAGACAGTGACTTCCATCTTGGCTGTGTTCTGTTGCTTTCTCTCATTTGCTCACCAGAAGGGAAGCTGGTGGCCATGTTGTGGGTTGCCCTGTGCACAGCCCATGTGGTAAGGAACTGAGGCAGCCTGCAGCCAGCAGCCCATGAGAACTGAGGCCCTCAGTCCATTGCCTGTAAGGGGCTAGATGCTGGCAGCAACCATGTGAGTGAGTTGGAAGACGATCTCCCCCTAGCTGAGCATTTAGATGAGACTGAAGACCCATCAACAGCTTGACCATAGCCCAGAAGATCTAGAGCCAGAGACAACCAGCTAAGCAGCACCTGGATTTCTGACCTGCAGCAACTGAGATAAGTGTTTTGTTAAGCTGCTGTTTTGGGGGGATAAATTTGTTACTTGGCAATAGATAACTCATCCAGGAAGAGGGGATGGAAAAGAGCTATAATAAGCAGCATTTACCATTTTTTATGCCTTCTCTACTATGAATTTTCTATTTGTTAATATGCATTATTTGTACTTTGGGGGGTTTTTCTGTTTTGATGAGAATTTATTATTCGTCTGTCTGGTGAAATATCAGAATACAGAAAACTTTTAAAAATACTGTCAATGGGTGTTATTTAAGAGGGTAGATTATGGCAAACTGCAAATTGGCTCACTCAATATCATCACTTCTATTGCCTTCTCATATTATAGAAGCAAAAAATTGATAAAAGAAAAGCAAAACTACATTTTCCAGACTCTGTTGTAGTGGGGGACCAATATGTAACCTAGTTTTCACCAAGCACACAAACTACCTGTGTAAAACAGAGAAGAAAGAAATTCGCAATGTGAGATGGTGGTAATTTCTGGCAAATTTGTAGGTAGAGCTGCTGATTATTCTACAGTAACTGTGGCAGAGGTTCTGTTGTCTAGAAGCAGATTAGACAATAATCCAAAACTACCAGTGAGAGGGTGGGGTTGCCATGGAGCTTTCAAAAGAAGAGTTTTATAGAATTTGTTGTTGTTCAGTCACTAAGTCGTGTCCAAGTCTTTGTGACCCCATGCACTGCAGCACACCAGGCTTCCCTGTCCTTCACTGTCTCCCCGAGTTTGCTCCGACTCATGTTCACTGAGTTGGTAATACCATCCAACCATCTCATCCTCTGTCCCCTCCTTCTCCTGCCCTCAATCTTTCCCTGCATCAGCATCTTTTCCAGTGAGTCAGCTCTTTGCATCAGGTGGCCAAAGTATTGGAGCTTCAGCATCACTAAATGAATATTCAGGACTGATTTCCTTTAGGATTGATGGGTTTGATCTCCTTGCTGTACAAGGGACCCTGAAGAGCCTTTTCCAGCAATGCAATTGGAAAGCATCAATTCTTAGGCACTCAACCTTCTTTATGGTCCAACTCCTACATCTGTACCTGACTACTGGAGAAACTATAGCTTTGACTATGTAGACTACGTTTACTTACCTTTGTCAGCAAAGTAATGTCTCTGCTTTTTAATACACTGTCTAGGTGTGTCATAGAGTTCCTTTCAAGGAGAAAGTGTCTTCTAATTTCATGGCTGAAGTCATCA
Organism: Antilocapra americana; assembly: GCA_007570785.1. Classification (NCBI taxonomy): domain Eukaryota; kingdom Metazoa; phylum Chordata; class Mammalia; order Artiodactyla; family Antilocapridae; genus Antilocapra; species Antilocapra americana. The sequence continues at coordinate 6,289,189 of ML660772.1, forward strand.
TCTGCAGTGATTTTGGAGCCCAAGAAAATAAAATAAAATCTGTCACTGCTTCTACTTTTCTCCTATCTACTTGCCATGAAGTGATGGGACTGGATGTCATGATCTTAGTTTTTTGAATGGTGAGTTTTAAACCAACTTTTTAGTCTGCTCTTCTACCCTCATCAAGCAGCTTTTTAGCATCTCTTTACTTTCTCCCATTAGAGTTGTATCATCTGCATATCTGAGGTTCTTGGTATTTCTCCCAGCAGTCTTGATTCCAGTCTGTGCCTCATCCAGCCCAGCATTTCACATGATGTTCTCTACATATAAATTAAATGAATTAGGTGACAATATACAGCCTTGTCATACTCCTTTCCCAATTTTGAGCCAGTCAGTTGTTCTATGTCTGGTTCCAAATGTTGTTTCTTGACCTGCATACAGGTTTCTCAGGAGATAGGTAAGGTGTTCTGGTATTCCCATCTCTTTAAGAATTTTCCACAGTTTGTTGTGATTCACAGAGTCAAAAGCTTTCTCAAAGCCAGTGAAGCAGAAGTAGATATTTTTCTGGAATTCCCTTGCTTATCCAATGAATGTTGGCAATTTGATCTCTGGTTACTGTACCTTTTATAAACCCATCTGCAAGTTCTTGGTACACATACTGCTGAAGGCTAGCTTGAAGGATTTTAAGCATACTCTTGATAGAATGGGAAATGAGCACATTGTCTGGTAGTTTGAACATTCTTTGGCATTGCCCTTCTTTGGGATTGGAATGAAAACAGACCTTTTCTAGTCCTGTAGCCACTGCTGAGTTTTCCAAATTTGCTGGCATATTGAGCACATCACTTTAACAGCAACATCTTTTAAGATCTGAAATAGCTCAGCTAGAATTCCATCACGTCCACTATCTTTGTTCTTAGTAATGCTTCCTAATGAGCACTTGACTTCACTGTCCAGGATGTCAAGGTGAGTGACCTGGAGAATAGCTGGGCATTATTCATTTGATGCCATTGTTCCATGTGGGGGTAACATCCAAATAAGGATAACTGACTTTACTACTTCTCTCTCCTCTCCCTCTACTCCTTCCAAAATTTTGTAAGTAAGTTACATTTTTCTTTAGTATCCTAAAACCTTAAATAATATAAAGCTTTACTTTCATTGCTTCAATCAAACTTAAACTTCCCATAACAACCCTCCATTAACCAATACCCTTCCCTCCAACTTTATTTCCCTTTCTTTCCAGTAAAATATTTTTGAGTGTTAAAAAAATGCAGCATTAATGATTACACTGGAACAATAAGTGTAATCAAATAAACTTTAGTTCATGCTATTTAAATAGTTATATTTCTGCCAGTTCTCTCCACTTGACTTGGAAAATATACTTAATATTTTCCATTGAAAATGTAAGGTCAAAATTGAGTTATATGGTTTTTCTCTCAATAAGCTAAAATATATAGAAAAATATAGAAAGGAAGTGGGCAAAAATGTTAGGATTGGTTATTTCCAGATGGTTAGATAATGGACATTTTTTATTTCCTATTTCTCTGCTTTCTATGTTCTCCTAATTTTCTCTAGTGATTATGACTTAACTGTTTTTAAACAAGGAAATAAAAGCTGCTGAAAATTTTGAAAAGTAAAACCTTCCTTGGAACCCATATAAATGAACAAAAATTTTAACTCATTTTTCAGAGAACTTTGTTTATTTAGATACCACATTTTTCTCTAAATGCTCACAATTATGAAAAATAGCTAATAGAATTTTGCTGGTGGTCCACTGACTAAGTCTCTGCACTCCCATTTCAGGGGGCCCGAGTCTGATCCCTGATCAGGGAAATAGCTCTCACATGCTGTAACTAAGACTGGGATCAGCCAAATTAAAAAAAAATTTTTTTAATAGCTAATAGATCATTTATTTCTGACCATGTTGAAGGAGTGTTATTGGGACCTGCTGCTCACTGCTTACAAAATCAAAACTCAGAAATGTTGATAGAAAGAAAAGCTGCCTTTAATCAGAATGCCAGCAATCAGGGGAATTGGTGGACTCAGTGTCCCTACTAAAACCATCTCTGAAGATTCTGCATGACAAGTTGAAAGTTGGCATGAAGTTGACTTGACATGACAAGTTTTAAAGGGAATGATGAGAGTAATCTCAGTCATTAAGATAGGGGTCAGAGTTGTAGCCATCCCCCAATGACTGAAGGCTCATTGACTTCTTGTGATCTTCCTCTATAGCATTGTAACTTTGTAAAATTTTCCACCAAGCCACACTGCATGCGGTAATCTTAGTTCCTGATCAGAGATAGAAACTGCACCCCCTGTAGTTGGAAGCACAGAGTCCCAACCACTGGACTGCCAGGAAAGTCCTTGTGATCTTGTTCATACAATTTGATAACATACTTTGTTCATGAGATTATTGAAGGGGAAGCTAGGGAATAGATCTGGTCATCTATTATTCATTTCTACATCTTTGAATCTACAGAGAGAAACAAGTTAGGCAAAGTGTTGTGTGATCAAAAGATTTGAAAGATGTGCTTGGGCCAGAGATGAGCAGAGCATAGGGGTGCATGGTTTAAAAGGTAAGTACAATATAGCTTTGCAGAAATGACAAGAAAAGCGGCTTCCTGCAAAAGGGTGGTTTTCTGCAAAGATCTGCTTGTAGGAGAAGTCAAAAAACAATTCTACTCTTTAAGAGCATGTGGCAGGCAATGAAGGGAACAGAAGCATAGGAATTCTTGAAGGAATTTTGAACTCTCAGAACAGTGCTGCTCAAGTGTGGCCTGTAGACTGGCAGCTTCAGCATTCCCTGGGATCCCGTGAGAACATCAAATTCAAGAGCCCTACCAGAGACACTTCGATTTTAGTTTTCTGCAGGTGGAGCCCAGAAATCTGTCCTCCAGGTGATTCATTTTTTCAGTGATTTTAGTGACTGCTTTTTTTCATTAATTATTTTTCATTGGAGTATAATTGTTTTCCAAAGTTGGGTTAGTTTCTATTTGACACATGGTAATGCATATGTTTGAATGCCACTCTCTCAATTAATCCCACCCCTCCATCCCCTATTGTGTCTACAAGTTCATTTTCTATATCTGCATCTGTTTCTGCCCTGCAAATAGATTCATCAGTACCATTTTTCTAGATCCCATACATAAGCATTAATGTGTTTATAATATTGTTTTCCATCAAACATACAATATTTATATTTCTCCTTTTGACTTATTTCACTCTGTATAACAGGCTGTAGGTTCATCTACCTCACTAGAACTGACTCAAATGTGTTCCCTTTATGGCTGAGGCATATGCCATGTATATATGTACCACAGCTTCTTTATCCATTCATCTATCGATGGACATCTAGATTGCTTCCTTGTCCTAGCTACTATAAATAGTGCTGCAATGAACACTAGTGTGCATGTATTTTTTTGGAATTACAGTTTTCCGGGTATATGCCCTGGAGTGATATTGCTGGGTCAGATGGTAGTTCTATTTTTAGTTTTTTCATATTGTTCTCCATAGGGGCTGTATCAATTTACATTCCCACCAACAGTGCAAGAGGATTACTTTTCTCCACACCCTCTCCAGTATTTATTGTTTGTAGATTTTTTGATGATGGCCATTCTGAGCAATGTAAGGTAATTCTTCATTATGGTTTTGATTTGGATTTCTCTGATAATGAGCGACGTTGAGCACCTTTTCATGTGTTTGTTAGCCATCTGTGTATCTTCTTTGGAGAAATGTCTGCTTAGATCTTCTGCCCATTTTTTGATTGGGTTGTTTGTTTTTCTGGTATTGAGCTGCATGAGCTACTTGTATAATTTTGAGATTAATTCTTTGTCAGCTTCATTTGCAAATATTTTCATCCATTCCGAGGGTTGTCTTTTGACGTGTTTATGGTTTCCTTTGTTGTGCAAAAGCTTTTCAGTTTAATTAGGTCCTACCTGTTTATTTTTGTGTTTTATTTACATTACTCTAGGATATAGGTCACAGAGGATATTGCTGTGATTTATATCAGAGTGTTCTGCCTATGTTTTCCTCTAAGAGTTTTATAGTTTCTGGCCTTATATTTAGTTCTTACATTTCAAATTTATTTTTGTGTATGGTATTAGGAAGTGTTCTAAATAATTTATTCTTTTACATGTAGCTGTCCAGTTTTCCAGCACCACTTATTGAAAAGGCTGTGCTTTTCCCATTGTATATTCTTGTCTCTTTGTCAAAGATAAAGGTGCCCATAGAAATGTGGGTTTATCTCTGGGCTTTCTATCTTGTTCCACCAGTCTATATTTCTGTTTTTGTGCCAGTACTACACTCTTTATTTTTGTTGCTCTGTAGTACAGTCTGAAGTCAGTAAGGTTGTCTCCTCCAGTTCCATTCTTCTTTCTCAAGATTGTTGTAACTATTCAGAGTTTTCTGTGTTTCCATACAAATTATGAAATTTTTTGTTCTAGTTCTGTGAAAACTGCTATTGGTAATTTCATATGGATTGCACTGAATTGCTTTGGGTACTATAGTCATTTTCATAACATTGATTCTTCCAGTCCAGGAACATAATATATCTCTCCATCTGTTTGTGTTGTCTTTGATTTCTTTCAAGAGTATCTTATAGTTTTCTGTATACAGGTCTTTTGTCTTAAGTAGGTTTATTCCTAGGTACTTTATTCTTTTATTTGCAATGGTGAATGGAATTGTTTCTTTAATTTCCCTTTCTGATTTTTCATTATAAGTGTGTAGGAATGCAAGGGATTTTTGTGTATTAGTTTTGTATCCTGCAACTTTATTAAACTCATTGATTAGCTCTGATTTTATGGTGGAATCTTTACAGTTTTCTATGTATAGTATTGTGTCATCTACAAACAGTGAGAGTTTTACTTTTCCAATCTGGATTCCTTTTATTTCTCTGATAGCTGTGGCTGAGTTCAGTTCAGTCACTCTCTCATGTCCGACTCTTTGCAACCCCATGAATCACAGCACTCCAGGCCTCACTGTCCATCACCAACCCCCGGAGTTTACCCATCTCATGTCCATTGAGTTGGTGATGCCATACAGCCATCTCATCCTCTGTCGTCCCCTTCTCCTCCTGCCCCCAATCCTTCCTAGCATTGAAAAAGGGTCTTTTCCAATGAGTCAACTCTTCACATGAGGTGGCCAAAGTATTGGAGTTTCAGATTCAACATCAGTCCTTACAATGAAGACAAGATTAAGACCATCCCCATGGAAAAGAAATGCCAAAAGGCAAAATGGCTGTCTGAGAAGGAAGTGAAAAGCAAAGGAGAAAAGGAAAGATATATCCATTTGAATGCAGAGTTCCAAAGAATAATAAGGAGAGATAAGAAAGCCTTCCTCTGGGATCAATGCAAAGAAATAGAGGAAAACAATAGAATGAGAAACACTAGAGATCTCTTTAAGAAAATCAGATATACCAAGGGAAAAGACGGGCTCAATAAAGGACAGAAATGGTATGGACCTAATAGAAGCAGAAGATACTAAGAAGAGGTGGCAAGAATACACAGAAGAACTGTACAAAAAAGATTTTCATGACCCAGATAATGATGATGGTGTGATCACTCACCTAGAGCCAGACATCCTGGAATGTGAAGTCAAGTGGGCCTTAGGAAGCATCACTACAAACAAAGCTAGTGGAGGTGATGGAATTCCAGTGGAGCTATTTCAAATCCTAAAAGATGACACTGTGAAAGTGCTGCACTCAATATGCCAGCAAATATGAAAAACTCAGCAGTGGCCATAGGACTGGAAAAGGTCAATTCTCATTCCAATCCCAAAGAAGGGCAATGCCAAAGAATGCTCAAACTACCACACAATTGCACTCATCTCACACACTAGTAAAGTAATGCTCAAAATTCTGCAAGCCAGGCTTCAGCAATACGTGAACCGTGAACTTCCAGATGTTCAAGCTGGTTTTAGAAAAGTCCGAGGAACCAGAGATCAAATTGCCAACATCCATTGGATCATCAAAAAAGCAAGAGAGTTCCAGAAAAACATCTATTTCTGCTTTATTGACTATGCTAAAGCCTTTGACCGTGTGGATCACGATAAACTGTGGAAAATTCTGAAAGAGATGAGAATACCAGACAATCTGATCTGCCTCTTGAGAAACCTGTATGCAGGACAGGAAGCAACAGTTCAAACTGGACATGGAACAACAGACTGCTTCCAAATAGGAAAATGAGTACGTCAAGGCTGTATATTGTCACTCTGATTATTTAACTTATATGCAGAGTACATCATGAGAAATGCTGGGCTGGAAGAAGCACAAGCTGGAATCAAGACTGCCGGGAGAAATATCAGTAACCTCAGATATGCAGACGACACCACCCTTATGGCAGAAAGTGAAGAAGAACTAAAGAGCTTCTCGATGAAAGTGAAAGAGGAGAGTAAAAATGTTGGCTTAAAGCTCAACATTCAGAAAACTAAGATCATGGCATCTGGTCCCATCACTTCATGGCAAATAGATGGGGAAATAGTGGAAACATTATCAGACTTTATTTTTCTGGGCTCCAAAATCACTGTAGATGGTGACTGCAGCCATGAAATTAAAAGATGCTTACTCCTTGGAAGGAAAGTTATGACCAACCTAGATAGTATATTAAAAAGCAGAGACATTACTTTGACAACAAAGGTCCATTTAGTCAAGGCTATGGTTTTTCTGTGAGTCATGTATGGATGTGAGAGTTGGACTATTAAGAAGACTGAGAGCCGAAGAATTGATGCTTTTGAACTGTGGTGTTGGAGAAGACTCTTGAGAGTCCCTTGGGCAGCAAGTAGATCCAACCAGTCCCTCCTAAAGGAGATCAGTCCTGGGTGTTCATTGGAAGGACTGATTGCTGTGGCTTGGACTTCCCAAATGATATTGAATAATAGTGGCAAGAGTAAGCACCCTTGCCTTGTTCCTGATCTTAGTGGAAATGCTCTCCATTTTTTGCCTTTGAGAATGTTTGCTGTGGGCTTGTCACATATGGCCTTTACTATGTTGAAGTAGGTTCCTTCTGTGCCCATTTTTTGGAGAGTTTATTTTTTTTTATCATAAATGGGTATTTAATTTTCTCAAGGGCTTTTTCTATATCTATTGAGATTATTGTATGGTTTTGATCTTTTATTATGTATATATGATGTATTACATTGATTGATTTGTATGTATTGAAGAATCCTTGCATTTTTGGGATAAACCCCACTTGATCTTGGTGTGTGATTCGTTTAATGTGTTGTTACATTCTGTTTGCTAGTTGAAGTTTTTGCATCTATGTTCATCAGTGATATTTGTCTGTAATTTTCTTTTATGTAATATTGTCTCATTTTGGTATCAGGGTGATGGTGACCTTTTAGAATGTGCATGAGTGTATTCCTTCCTCTGCAATTTTTTGGAAGAGTTTGAGAAGGATAAGTATTAATTCTTCTCTAAACGTTTGGTAGAATTTGCCTGTGAAGCCATCTGCCCCTGGGCTTTTGTTTATTTGAAGATTTTTTAAATCACAGTTTTGATTTCTGTGCTTGTGATTGGTGTGTTCATGATTTTTAATTCTTCCTGGTTCAGTTTTGGAAGGTTGTATTTTCCCAAGAATTTTTCCATTCTTCCATGGTGTCCACTTTATTGGCATATAGTTGCTCATAGTAGTTGCTGTTGATTCCTTCTAGACTATCCTCAGTAATGCTGTAGTTCCTTGCTGTTTGTTATTCTTTATTTCTTCTAGGTCTTTGTTAAATATGTTAAATGCTTATTGCATTTTCTCCATTCTATTTTTAATATTTTGAAAACTTCTTTATTTTCATTACTTTATATATTTTTTTCAGATAGGTTGCCTATTTCCTCTTCATTTACTTGGTCTTGTAGATTTTTACCTTGCTCCTTCATCTGTAATATTTTTTGGATCTTTTTTATTCTTTTTTGATGTGTGGTACTGTGTTCCTGTCTTACTAGTTGTCTGGCCTCAGGTTTGGAGTGGAATTTGTAGGCAGTTGAGTAAAGCTCGGTCTTAGTGTTGAGATGGATCTCTGGATACCCCACACGGATTAATATTCCCTGGGACCTGATGTTCTTTGTTACTCTAGCAGTTCAGACTCAGCACTTCTACCACAGAGGCTGATTTCTGGCCTACGAACCATGATCCCACGAGCCATGAGCCCATAAATGAAAAGAAAGGTGCAGAAAAATAACAAAAATTTAAAGTATGGTAAATCTAGAATAGTAACAGGTATATTAGAAGAATTAAGAGTATATTTGAAACAACCCCTAGAGGGTAAACCCAGACTTCAATAGCACAGGGAGAGAAGAAGAAGAAATATATATAATAAAAATAAGAGGGAGTAGAATAACTGTGAAAAATTCTGAAAGATATGGTCATACTAGACACCTGACCTGCCTTTGACAAACCTGTATGCAGAACAGGAAGCAACAGTTAGAACTGGACATGGAACAGACTGGTTCCAAATAGGAAAAGGAGTCCGTCAAGGCTGTATATTGTCACCCTGCTTACTTAACTTATATGCAGAGTGCATCATGAGAAATGCTGGGCTGGAAGAAGCACAAGCTGGAATCAACATTGCTGGGAGAAATATCAATAACTTCAGATATGCAGATGACACCATCCTTATGGCAGAAAGTGAAGAGGAACTAAAAAGCCTCTTGATGAAAGTGAAAGAGGAGGGTGAAAAAGTTGGCTTAAAGCTCAACATTCAGAAAACTAAGATCATGGCATCCAGTCCCATCACTTCATGTATAGTATATAACATCTGCAAACATTGACAGTTTTACTTCTTCATTTCCAATTTGGATTCTTTTCATTTCTTTTTCTTCTCTGATTGCCATGACTAGGATTTCCAAAGCTATGTTGAATAAAAGTGGCGAGAGTGGACATCCTAGTCACATTCCTGACCTTAAAGGAATACTTTTTCACCATTGAGAATGATATCATCTATGGTTCAGTCATATATGGCCTTTATTATGTTGATGTCGATTCCCTTTTGCCCACTTCCTAGAGCACTTTTAATCACAAACAGGTGTTGAATTTTGTCAAATGCTTGTTCTGCATCTACTGAGATGATCATACGATTTCTATTCTTCAGTTTGTTAATGTGAATCACACTGATTAACTTGTGGATATTGAAGAATCCTTGCACTGAGATAAATCCTACTTTATCACAATGTATGATCCTTTTCATGTATTATTGAATTTAGTCTGCTGATATTTTGTTGAGGATGTCTGTATGTTCATCAGTTATATTGGCCTCCAATTTTCTTTTTTTTTTTTTCTTTTTTGTGGTATCTTTGTCTGGTTTTGGTGTCAGGGTGATGGTGGCCATGTGGAATGAGTCTGGGAGTGTTTCTTCCTCTGCAGTTTTTTGGGAAATTTTCAGAAGGACAGGTGTTAGCTCTTCTCTAAGTGTTTGATAGAATTTGCTTGTGAAGCCATCTGGTCCTGGGCTTTTGTTTGTTGAAAGTTTTTAAACCACAGTTTCAGTTTCAGTGCTTGTGATTGGTCTGTTCATGTTTTCTATTTCTATCCTGGTTTAGTCTTCAGAGATTATACCTTTCTAAGAATTTATCCATTTCTTCTAGGTTGTCCATTGTATTTACATATGGTTGCTTATAATAGTTCCTTATGATCTTTTGTATTTTTGTGGTGTCCACTGTAACTTTGCCTTTTTAACCTCTAATTTTATTCATTTGAGCCATCTTTTTTTTTCTTGAGTCTGGCTAAAGGTTTATCTATTATTTTTTCAAAGAATCAGCTTTTAGTTTCATCCATATTTTCTATTGTTTTCTTTGTCTCTATTTCATTTATTTCTGCTCTGAACTTTGTGATTTCTTTCCTTCTGCTAACCCAGGGGTTTTTTTTGTTGTTGTTGTTGTTCTTCTCTACTTGCTTTAGATTCAGGGCTTCCCTGCAGGCTCAGATGGTAAAGAATCTGTCTGCAATGCAGGAGACTTGGGTTTGATCCCTGGGTCAGGAAGATCCCTTGGAGAAGGAAATGGCCACCCACTTTAGTATTCTTGCCTGGAAAATCCCATGGACAGAGGATCCTGGCAGGCTACTGGGGTCCCAACAAGTCATACACGGCTGAGCAACTTCACTTCCTTTCTTTCTCATAGCATCGGCAGTGACCAGTGCTGACTTCTGGAGCTCATGATGATGGATGAAGCTTGCACCCACCCCCAGAGCTCATGTAGCTGGTGTCCTGTTGCCTAAGAGTACGCACGGGGAGGAAAAATCTCTTAGAGCAGTCCCTCCCTCTCCTCATGCACCCTACAACAGTGCTTGTCTGGCAGGCCTAGGCTTCCTCCAAGACAGTTTCTTGAAGCTGTCTCCATGCAGCCAACCCTGGTCCTCTCCCTGGATCTGAATTCTGACCTTCATACCCAGTCCTGCTGACAGTGGTGGAGGTGAATCTCAGGCTGTGGAGCTTAGGGTGGTGGTACTGGCTGTGCATGTCATTCTCCATTTTGCCTTCCAAACACTGGTTTCTGAACTCTTCTTTGAGACTCCAAAGCTCTCCCTCTGTCCAGGTTGATCTCCCTGCCAATGAGGGGACATCTTAGGGTTAGGGAACCTTTCCTTCTTCACAGTCCCCTCCCTGGGGCACAGGTGCCATCCTGATATGTTTTTCCTCTCTCTTTTTTAAAAATTTTTTTCTTTTGCCCTGCCCAGTTACATGGAGGTTTTCTTGCTCTTATGGAAGTCTGAAGTCTTCTGACAATTTTCAGTAGATACTCTGTCCTAATTCCACTTGTAGATGTGTTTTTGGTATGTTTGCAGTAGGAAGAGAGCTCCACATTCTACCCTTCCACCATCTTAATTCCTTCCTCCACCCAAGAATTGATATCATTATCATTTTAAACCTTCCCCTGGACTTCCCTGGTGGCTCAGATGGTAAAGAATCTGCCTGCAATGCAGGAGACCTGGGTTCGATCCCTGGGTCGTGAAGATCCCCTAGAGGAGAGCATGGCAACCCACTCCAGTATTCTTGCCTGGAGAATCCCCATGGACAGAGGAGCCTGGCAGGCTAAAGTCCATGGGGTTGCAAAGAGTCAGACATCACTGAGACACTAAGCACAGCACATCCACATCAGAGTTGTCTCTCCATTTGTTCAATTATTCGTATGTCTCCATACATTGGTTGTCTTCATACTGATCTTTTATATTTCCTTTTTTCCATTTGCTAAAAATCTTATAATTTAAGTTCCTATTATAGTTTGTTTCTTCTTTACAGTTTAGTTGCCAGAGTTTGAGTTTAATCGTGTTCATCAGTCTGCAGAAGGCTTTATGCTCACTGGTATTTTTTTTGTTGTTCCTTTTGTTATTCGTTAGTTACCAGCTGCTCTATCACTGGGTGTGTGTATATTCAATTAGACTAGACTGTGCTCTCTAGAATGGCTGTATTGGTCTTCCTGGTATCACACTTTGCAGTGGACACCTTTAGGAGTCATCAGATGCCTCAGCAGTGATTTCCATGCAGTTTTGGGAGTCCTTTTTTCTGCAGTTCCCTTTTCTCCAAGATCTTGGCTCCTCAATTCCTAGCTGCCTTGGTTGACCTGAGCTCCAATTTAGGTCTCCCCATTCGGATGAGACTGTGTCAATTCCTCGATCTCTGTTGGATTTCTTTGCCCTGTACTGTGAATGAGTAAATGCTCTGCAGATTAAAGCTCTGGAAGAGGTCCAGCTCACCTCTGAGTGTTGCCTTTCTCTCTCCAAGGTCCTGACTACCTTAGTTGCTCTCTGATACCTTCCCACAGGTTTGTTTATTTTGATGGGTTTATTGCGGTTTTCCAGCTTTTATTGTCAGGCAGGCCAGGTATCAGCCACTCTGCCATCACCAAGCACACTGGTCTCAGTTCTCTGAATCTGGAGGGATTCCTCTCCTTTCTGGCTGAATCTAGTGGAGCTGAATCTCAGGGTCAGAAACTGTGCTCAAGCCCCCAGGGTGTGAATGGTAGGGAACCTGTTAAAATGTTCTTCTCTAGGGCCTGGGAAGAGAGGGATTGGAGGGATTTCCCTGCCGAGTGTCTCAGGTGGCCATATGTGACCCTGGAGGGATTAGCATGAACAAGTTTGCTGGAGATTGAAACTAGGAAAACAAATTGGAGTAGAGAAGTTCCTGCACATCTTAGCTCAGCAGACTCTGCATGGCTGTAATAAGCCACCTGTTCTAAGTCAAGAACTGAGCATCTTCCCTATTCCCTATGTACCTAGTTGACTTTAGTGATCACGGACTTCATACAGGCCCATCCTGGGTTCTAACAAGGCCATGTCATGGATGCATCTGATTGGCAGACTATAGCATTTTTAAGAGTCTACCTTGGGAAGACAGGCTTTCCCTTCCCATGGTGGGGAACTATCCAAACATGGAGAGGATGTTCTGGTGATTTGGAACCCTTGTGAATGACAGATTCCCCTACAGATGGAGGCCTCGGGGACTGAAAGCAGCAAAAACTGACTGCTTCTGATCTTAAAAGAAAAATGAAGGCAAACGAAATAAATCTTAAAAACACCCAGAAGCACACAGGCCGTGGTACTTATCATCTATTGAAGGGTTATTGCATGCCAAGCATCTTAAAGCCCTACTTGTTTCATAGAGGAACAAGCTGAGGCGTTGAGAGGTGAAGCAGACCATCCCAAGTCCCACTGGTTATGTGTGGCAGAACTAGGCTGACCTGCAGGTGTCCCCGTCTGAAACCTGGGCTCCTCACCACCACGACAGACTGTCTCTCCTTTTTGGGGACCTCAGTGGCTGGAGGCTTTCACCAGTCAGTCCTGGCATATATAATTATGACAAAATTAAATGATGTCTAGTGACTCTGGCTAAAAAGGCCAGTAGATGTACCATGGATAGAAAGATTTTCACTAAATGTGTAAAACTTTTTTTTTTTTAGCTTTTGCACTTTCTAGAGAAAATTTAAATTTATTTAAAAAATCCATGGGTGTGGATAACTTTTGTGACAAATGATAGAATGTTCCACCATTGTTCTATGAATCCTCACGAGTTGTAGCATTTTATATAAATTATATTGCAGCCAAGACTCTCACAAATATGGTGGGAGAGGAGGTGACCGTTTACAAATGTCCATGGAAAATAGAAAGACCTTTATATTTGACCTCAGATACTGTTCTCTGTACAAAATTTCATTCTCCATGGAACACAGTTAAGGAACAACAGCATGAGAACCAGCTGGCAAGAAGATGGCACATGAACTATGAGAACTTTCTCAGGCTGTTCAGAAAATCTGCCTGTTAGAAGCTAAAATGTCCCAGGGGTCCAATTTGGGAACTTTCCCTCTGAATCTTTACAAAGTACTAGAGCCCTTAGGGTGGGAGGAGGGAGCTGTAGAGAGCTCTGTCTGACCCACAAGTAGAGAAGTGCACAGTCTCGCCTGTGTCTGGTGCTCATTAGCCCCACGGCTTTTCTGTCCTTAGTTGTGTGGCTGTCAGTCTCTTTTCTAGCTTGTTTTCCTCCATTATTAAGGAAAAGTTGGAGCTTCTTGGAGGTCCAGTGATTGGGACAGCCTACCAATGCAAGGGGTTCGGGTTCTTTCCCATGTGCCTCATGATCAAAAAAGCAAAACATAAAGTAGAAGCAATATTATAAAAAATTCAATAATGACTTTAAAAAATGGCCTACATAAAGAAAAACTTTTCTTTCTCTTTTTTAAATTTGACACAGATGTCCTTTTTTTTTTTTTTTTTTTTTTTTTTGGGTTATAAAGAATCTGGCTATAATGCAGGAGACCTGGGTTTGATCGCTGGGTTGGGAAGTTATCCTGGAGAAGGAAATGGGGACTTACTCTAGCATTCTTGCCTGGAGAATTCCGCGGACAGAGCAGTCCGGCAGGCTACAGTCCCTGGGGTCGCAAGGAGTCGGACACAACTGAGTGACTAACACTTTCACTTTCATGGACTTTTAATATACTAATATGATTTTCAAAATACCAAAGGAGTGGAGGAGAGTTTGTAATATTTCTCAAACTTATCTTACCGCAAAGGCCCTTCTTCTCTGAGCTTGATGTTCCGCGAAACACTTCTGGGAAATGGGGACTGCTGAGAGTTCTAAAGACTTCTTTCTAATGTTCTCCATTTGTTCTGAAGGTGATAACGATCCTTTCTTTTTTGTATTCAGAAACATTCATCCTGTATTGCAACATGCTAGGTCAACTTAGGTAAGAAAAGTAGAACAGGAAGCAAAGGAAAAAGTTCACTCATTTATTGAACAAGCAGGAGCTTCCACTTAGAGCTACGTATTGTGCCTCCCCTTGGTATTAGATTGTAGAGACACAAGACACAGTACGTGCTGCCACAGTAGTTGTCCACCATCTGCGATTCCCAGAGAGTCCTAAGGGCCCTGTGTTTGAGGCCTTGGATTCATTATACTAGGCTAAATAGGAGAGAGGGCTATGACAGTAGTGTCACAGTAAGACAGGACAGCCAGGGGCTCAAGAGGGAGGGGATATATATATATATTTAGTTGATTCACATTGTTGTACAACAGAAACTAACATAACATTGTAAAGCAATCATACTCCAACTTAAAAAGAGAAGAGGAGAGGGCAGCCAGAATCATTGAAAGTGAAAGTCACTCAGTCGTGTCCGACTCTTCGTGACCTCATGGACTATACAGTCTGTGGAATTCTTTAAGCCAGAATACTGGAGTGGGTAGCCTTTCCCTTCTCCAGGGGATCTTCCAAACCCAGGGATCGAACCCAGGTCTCCTGCACTGCAGGCACCAGAATCGCTAAAAAGCTAATTGGAAAACCAATTACCTATTCAGGGAGAACTAGAAAAATTGACTCCAAGTTGTTAATAATGGTTACCACTAAGTGTTGTAATTATGGGCAGTTTTGTGATTTAAATTTTTTAATTCTTTTTTAAAAAGTGAACATGTATACTTTTTGTAGTAAGAGAAGAATGTGTGCATACTTAGTTGCTCAGTCATGTCCTACTCTTTGCAACCCTATGGACTAAAGCCCACCAGGCTCCTCTGTCCATGGGATTCTCTAAGGAAGAATACCGGAGTGGGTTGCCCTCCTCCAGGGGATCTTCCCAACCCAAGGATTGAACCCAGGTCTCCCACAGGCAGATTCTTTACTGTCTGAGCTACCCAGGATTCATTACCATCTGAGTACACTTTTGGTGGAATGTAAAAAGTTTTTTACATTTGTTGTGTATTCTTGTTGTGTAAAATGATTCTTTACCAGCTGACCTACCAGGGAAGCCCATATTGGGGTGAGTTCTAAACAATTTTATGAAGATAGGGATATGTGAGCAAAAATATTGTGGGAAGCTACTGAGGATTCTAAGCAGGAAACTGATGTGCATATCTCTGAATTTCTGATGGACCTTTCTAGCAGGTGCACAGATAAAGTTGGCTCAGTGATAAAGAATTTGCATGCCAAGCAAGAGACACGGTACAATCAGTGGGTGGGGAAGATCCCCTGGAGAAGGAAATAGCAACCTATTTCAGTATTTTTGCCTGGAAAATTCCATGGACAGAGGAGCCTGACAGGGGAGTATATGGGGTTGCAAAGAGTCAGACAGGACTGAGTGACTAAAACAACAGAAACAGATAAAATGCAGCAAAAAGTAAAGCAGTTAAGAGGGGTTGCTGTAGTCCAAGCAGTGAATCAGCTGTACATATACATACATTCCCTCTTTTTTGGGTTTCCTTCCTGTTTAGGTCCCCACAGAACACTGAGCAGAGTTCCCTGTGCTATACAGTAGGTTCTCATTAGTTACCTATCTTATACATGATAATGTCTACATGTCAGTCCCAGCCTCCCAATTCATCCCCCGACCCCTGCTTCTCCCCTTGGTATTCATGTTTGTTCTCTATGTCTGTGTCTCTATTTTTGTTTTTCAAATAAGATCATTATATCATTTTTCTAGATTCCACTTATATGCATTAATATCAAGTTGTTTTTCTGACTCACTTCATTCTGTATGACAGTCTCTAAGTCCATCCAAATTCTATTTATGTTTTTAAGTAATAATGAGTGTCCATGATAATAAATGATAACTCATTTTTCTGTCATGTGGTTGTATAAAGTTTTTAAAGTTTCCCTTTTATGATAAAAAAAAAGATATGGTAGTAAATAAACCATTTTCCCACTGCCAACTAATCTATTATGACAAGAAGATATTCTTCAATAACATGTAAAAATGATCCCTACCTGATATAGACACCTGATAATAAAAACATTATAAGGTGGAGCTATTAATATAAAATAAATGCCAGCTGAACTCACCCAATCTGAAGCATCATATTTAATATCTAACAGTTATCCATTCTTAAAATGAAAGTTTTAAACAAATCAGTACAAAGTACCATTGCTTTATCCTATAGCTTTGATCTTTCCTTCATGACAGATATCCCAGACATAGAAAAAATTCTTTATTTTCCCCTTGACACTGGCCTGAATTGCTATAAGTGCACCCAAAAGCATCCTCAGGCTGGGCTTTAGGGTAGCTGCTGCTTCAGATGAACTTATTCCTCTTTATCAATGAAACAATTTTGTCTATTTGTCTTCATTTCGGCTTTGCCGTAAAAATTTATAATCTGTCGTTTTGCTGATTCAGATGTCTGTGTTTCTAATTTCCCATTGGGAACACTCATATCTTCTTCCCTTTGTGTTTCTTCTGTTATTTACAGAGAACTGTAACCTATATGTTCACTGGAAAACAGTGAATATGATTGGGTAGTATTCAAATAAATGCTTGGATCTCCTAGCAAGGTTAACAACACTAGACAGAATCATGTGTCAAAACTGCCAATTTAAGAGTTTATTTTGTTTGTAAAATTTGTTATTTCTTGGAATCCAACTCATAGGATTTATATGGAGTATACCATGTGTATACATATTTGTTTGCAAGAATGACTCATTAGCAGAAGACAGGACCACAAAGACTTGTTTGTGAATACGGCAACAGCTACAAGTAAGACTGTCTCATCAGATGGTGAATTCTCTCCATCAGTCTCCAATTTTGGTTCCTGAAAATGCTGACTTTAACCTTTGATTCTCAGATCAGGGCTTTCTGTCTTTGGTGCCACTGGAGTTCCTTGAAACAATAACATCTTTGTGTTGACTATTTAACTTTAACCATCACAGAATTATAATACTTTTTCCATGTTTCCAATTTATGCCTTATTTTTCTTAGGATTTGCAAAAGCATAAAGAAATTTTTCTGTCAATATTGAGGAATTCCTGCATGCAAACACTAAATCCAACACCCATAGTAGGTTGGAAAGTAGGCTGGATTCAAGCATTCTTTTGCAAATAGAGACAAAAACATTCAGCATCTGCTGAGCCAGTGCAGGAGACACAGATTCGATCTCTGGGTTGGGAAGATCCCCTGGAGAAGGAAATGGCAACCCACTCCAGTGTTCTTGCCTGGGAATTTCCTTGCACAGAGGAACCTGGCAATCTACAGTCTATGAGGTTACAAAAGAGTTAGGCACAACTTAGCAACTAAACAAAACAACAGACATGTGAAGAATAAGGGAGAGACTATTCTAGAATGATTAGAATCATGATTTTTGTCTATACAGGCAGGGCTATCTATCCTAGAGAGTGCTCAAGAGAAATGTGATTAATTAATATTCTGATCATATATTTTTGTGTAACTAATCATCCTAGAGGTTAGCAGCTCTTCTTTGGGAAATGCAAATCAAAACCATAATGAGATACCACTTCACACTCAGGAAGGAGGCTTTTACGAAAACAAAAATATAAAATAATAACTGTTGTCAAAGATGTGGAGAAATTGGAACACTTGGGCATTGTTGGTGGAAATGTAAAATGGTGTAGCCACTGAGGACAACATTAAGGTACTTCCTCAAAAAACTAAATGTTGACTTCACCTATGATCCAGAAGTTCCACTTCTAGATATATACCTAGAAGGTTTAAAGTAGCAACTTGACTAGATATTTGTATGCTCGTGTTCATAGAAGCATCACTCATAATAACCAAAGTGTTAGTTGCTCAGTCGTGTCTGACTCTGTGTGATCCCATGAGCTGTGACCTGCCAGACTGTCCATGGAATTCTCCAGGCAAGGAATACTGGAGTGGGTTGCCATGCCCTTTTCCAGGGGATCTTCCTGACCCAACTTGGATCTTGGGATCAAACTTGGGTCTTCTGCATTGCAGGCAGATTCTCTACCATTTGCACCACCTGGGAAGCCCATAATAGCCAAAAGGTGGAAGCAGCACACATGTCCACTGACAGATGAAAGGGCCAACAAAATGTGGTATATCACACAATGGAATATTATTCATTCTTAAAAAGGAGTAAAACTCTGGCAATATGGATGAGCTTTGAGGACATTATGCTAAGTGAAACAAGCTAGTCACCGGACAGAAACTATGATGTTACTTATATGAGGTCCCTAGAATAGTCAAATTCATAGAGACAGAAAGTAATATAGTGGTTGCCAGGGCCTGGGGGAAGGGGGACTAGGGAGTCACGTTTAATGGGTACAGAGTTTCAAATGGGAAAATGAAAAGGTTCTGAGGAGGGGTGGTGGGTGATGGTTGTAGAACAATGGGAATATACTTAAATGTCACAGACTAGCACACTTTAAAAGAGGTTAAAATGTACTCTGGCCAGCAGTGTTTTATTTCTTAATTAAAGTTTTTCGTTATAGTTGAGTTACAGTGCTGTGTTCTCTGCTGTACAGTAAAGTGTTGTACATATGTATACATTATTTTAAAATATTTTCTGTTATGATTTACCACAGAATATTGAATATCCCTGTGCTGTACAGAAGGACCTAGTTGTTTATCCATTCTATATATAACAGTTTGCATTTGCTAATTCCAAACTCCCACTCTGTCCCTCTCCCACCTCCCCTCCCGCTTAGCAACCACAAGTCTGTTCTCTATGACTCTGTTTCTGTTTCATAGATATATTCATTTGTGTCATATTTTGGGGTCCACATTCAAGTGATATCATATGGTATTTGTCTTTCTCTGTCTGACTTTTTTCAGTTAATGATAATCTCTAGATCCATCCATGTTGCTGCAGATGGCATTATTTCATTTTTTATGGTTAAGTAGTATTCCATTGTATATATGTACCACATCTTCTTTGTCCACTCATTTGTTGATGGGCATTTATGTTTTTCACATGTCTTGGTGGTTGTGATGTCTGTGCCAAGTCAAATCGATTGGTTTGGAAAGGTCAGGGAAGTCTTTTGCAATCTAGAGGTGCTATATCTATTTGACCACCCTTACATAAAAAAAGAACTAGAGCAAACTATTTTTATTGACCAGGGCCAGGACCCAGCAATGAGCCATAACTTGTGGCTCCATCAGTCCTCGGTGATGAAGAGAGATTTAGAACTGTGGCTTCTGTTTCCAGTGTGCCTTTCCCATAGGGTGCTAGAGGGAAAAGTGCCCTGGGCTGGCCCTGCAGGCTGGACAAGCCATTTCCCACTCTGAAACAAGGGGAAGGGACCAGACCACCTTCCAAGTCCTTGCAGGTTCATTTTGTACCTTTTCAAGGGACAGGCTCTAGACTCATAGATTCAAGCCAGCTGGATGACCTAGGCAACATTCCTTAACCTGTCTGCCTCACTGGTCTCACCTTTAATAATAGGATGGTTATGAAGTTTAAGTGAAAAATGTGTGTATTATGCTGAATGGTGTCTGCCACATAATAATTGCTTAAGTATAATTATTACTACTTGAAACACCCAAGTAGCTCAGAACAATAGCAATCACTTTATTGTTTGGTAGTTTTTGTGTGTGTGTGTGTGTGTGTGTGTTTTACAGTAAAGTACTTGGGTTTGACAGGGCTTAGCAGGGTTATTCTCATTTGATATTGCACTCACATGGTAGCTGGGGCTGGAGTCACCTTGAAGCTTTCCTCATTCATGTTTATAGTGCTTGATGCTGGCTGTCTGCTGGGACCATAGGCGGAGCTGCTGTCTGGACCACCACCTTAGGCAGAGGTATTTTGTTGTGTGTGTGTCAGGACCTTCTCAGCACCCTGGGTGAGTTTTAAAAGAACAATATGTAAGTGCAAGGCATTTTTATGACCTAATCTTGATCACCTCTGCCATACCCTAGAGACCCAGGTGGTCATGGTGTAAAAAATTATGCAAGATATACTGTGCTAGTCACTTAATAATATTTGCTAATAATTCTTTTCTCTTTCTGTTTTCTTTAAGTCCCTTTATCCATGAAGTGCTTGAAGAAGGCAGAGAATTAGGGACTTTACCCAGACCGCAAATTGTATAACATTGGTGGTCCTTACTGTTTTGCATGTATTTCAGCGTTTCTGTAATTTATTTAAATAGCTGTCAATGAAAGTAACAGGCACCTAAGAGTAAAAGACAGCAAGCAGACAAAGTAACTTAGAATCTGTTTGGAGCAAACAGAAGACCTTAGATACCCATATGCTGAGATAAAAGAGCCGCCATGAATATTTTCCCCAAAACCACTGCAAAATGCTCTTTCGTCCAACACTCATCTCTGTGATTAACCTATTGGAATGGATATCCTCTCCTCCCCTTTCATCTTAATAGATCTTCTGTAGATTTTTTTATTTCAGGAAAGACCACGTTGTTCATATTGTAATCTTGCCTGTCTAACATTTTCTAGGTTATCTTCTTGAAAAGACTACAGAAACGTGATTTTATTTTCTCTCTTAGTTTAGCTTAAAATTAAACTATTTTTTAAAAGCATTGATGCTAGTAATTTTCCCAGCTACTGGTCACAAGATACACAGACTGAGAAAATAAAATCACGCCTTTCAAAAGAAGGCAAGCCAAGTTTTACCGCCTTCTTTAAAAAAGTACATCACCCACAAGCCTGATGATACAGCAAATCCACAGCTTGAGTTGGCTTTGAGAAAATGCCTTAGAAGATTCAATCCAAAAGTGTATCTTGACCTTATTAAGCAAGACTACAAAGTCACAGAAATACCTAAACACATCAAAATGGTAGCTGATGGAAATATTCTCTTTTGGAGTCATTAAGAAACACACTTACCAGTGGTACTCAACAGTCTTTCGAGGTCAGGGTGAACTTGGAATTGAACTATTGTTGGAAGAAATAGCAAGAGTGTTTTCTTTCTTAGTAAAGTAAGACACTGAGTATTCTAATACTATGTATTAGAAGATGCAGAATGAAGGAAAATTTACTTTCAAGAAGGAGACATTCAGAGAAATAGAACCTCCATACTGATAGAAGGAAATTCATTACTATAAGGATCATAGCCTTCTGCTGTTCCTTTTAGAATTTGGTATACATTATTTTTTAGTCACTCAAGTAACAAATATATACATTCCTATGAAAACAATTCAGACAACCAAAAAACAATCCCTTTTCTAGTTCTTTTCCCAGGGCCTCTCCCCACCCCAGAGGTAACTTACTGCTGTTATTTCTCAGCTTTTACCTGCTAATATATGTACCTGAAAATATGATTGCTTTGTTTTATTGTACATTAAGTGGAACCATTTTGTTAGTACTGTTTTGCAACTTTCCCATTTACAGTTTAAAATGTGTCATAGAGGTTGGTCCACTATAACCTTTAGGCTGTGCTCTGGAATTCCATGGCATAAACCATGGCCTATGTAGGCCTTTAACGATTGACATTTACAATGAGCATCATTGGGCATGCTTTTGGTTCACAGGTGTGAGAACTTCTCTAGGATGGATATCTACAAGTTGAATGTCTGCATGAGGTTGTATGTACTTTTAATTTTAGTTAATATTGCTAAATTACCTTCCAAAAAACTGATCAATTTACACCTCCAGCCTACAGTTTATAAAATGTATCTGTTCCCTGTCCCCTTGCCAACAGCCTTGGCATACTTCACTGCATTTCCTTAGCATTGGTGAGACTGTACTTTTTCTATCTCACTTTTTGCCATTTATCTTTGCTTTTCAGTGAATTGCTTCTTCGTATTTTTTCTGTTTCTTAGTTGGGTTGTTTGACTTTTTTTTCTTAAACTTGACCTTAGTTGATTATATGCTCTAAAAATTTAGAGGAATGTCTAAGCTTCTGGAAAGCAGGATTCATGTCCTAAGCCTTTTTGTATTCCTTGGACCTACTGCTACACTCAACTATTCTTGTGGCAGTTATAAAATTTAAAGACTCTTTTGGGTTAATAGCTATGTGTGACATGACAAAGTCATGCTTAAATATAAGCATAACATATTAACTAGATTAAAAGTTGATATCCTAACAACCAGCTCTGTGTAGAAAAATCTGGTCGGGAAATGAAAAAGGTTAGAATGCATTTTTATGAGGAAATTGGCACATCTTTTTATTAGAAGTTGAAGCAGGAACAAGGGGAAAAAAAGAAAGCTGTGTCCAAGGACAGGCTTGCAGTCTGATTTTCACCATCAGGGAGGCTCCTGGATGAATGGATGGGAGCTGCCTGAAATGGCTTTACTTCTCAGTTGTCAGGACAACAGAGTGTGTCAGAGGATTTCTTCAACAATCTTCACCTTCTTATGGCTTGCAAAGTTCTCTGACTGTTAAAAGTCTCCTTCCTCAATAAACCATGTTGGTACATGGCTGTTGGGTTAAGAGGCAGATGATGTGACTCCATTCCCAAGGACAGCCTACCCGTCTTCCCCAGACCTCCCTTCCTGCCACTCTGACACCTCTAGATTCAAAAGGCTTCCCTTGGCTTTTCCAAAACAATCAATTTTCTATTCCAGCTCCACTAATCACTAAAGATTAAGTTCGTGCTCTCAAACACTGCTGAAGAGTCTTTCCAGAGGGTAATGTGACAGTATGTTTCAAAAATCTTAAAAATGTTGGGCTTAAAAATTATTTCTCTGTCTTGGCCAAGTCTATTGACCTGCTAACACTGAAAATGATTCCCCTTGGCAGAGCCTTGTGACCTCTGTCTTCATCTCCTTCTCCAACCTCAAAGATCACCCTGACTGGGCAGAGACCATAGCCAAATTATTTATGCCTTTAGGGTGAAATCAACATTGTCTTGTTCAGGAATGCTAGTAGAGTTGTTCTGGTCATCTTCTCCATTCTCTTGCTTTGTTGATGTTACTATTAATGAGTATTTGTACTACCATCCAGTTACCACAGCTTTTCAACTGTGGTGTTGGAGAAGATTTTTGAGAGTCCCTTGGACAGCAAGGAGAGCAAACCAGTCAATCCTAAAGGAAACCAGTCCTGAATACTCATTGGAAGGACTGATGCTGAAGCTCCAATACTTTGGCCACCTGATGCGAAGAACTGACTCATTTGAAAAAACCCTGATGCTGGGAAATATTGAAGGCAGGACAGGGGGACCACAGAGGATGAGATGGCTGGAAGGCATCACTGACTCAATGGACATGAGTTTGAGCAAGCTCTAGGAGTTGGTGATGGACAGAGAAACCTGGGATGCTGTAGTCCATGGGGTTGCAAAGAGTTGGAATGACTGAGAGACTGAACTGATTACCATCCAAGGGAGAATGTCAGCCTTTTAAAGGTGAGCATTAGTTCTTTGAAGGCCAATATTGTGGGTATATGCTGTTCCATCATCCATCCTAAATGATTTCAGTGTAATCTCTCAGCCCCACATCTGCTGTTCTTTACCTTGGGTTGTGTGCTTAGTCGTGTCCGACTCTTTGTGATTTCATGAACTGTAATCTGCCAGACTCCTCTGGCATTTTTCAGGCAAGAATACTGGAGTCAGTTGCCATTTTCTCTTCCATGGGGTCTTCCTGACTCAGGGATCGAACCTGCATCTCCTGCTTCTCCTGCATTATCAGGCAGATTCTTTACCACTGAACCACCTGGGAAGCTCATATACTTTGGGTTGGATGTCTGTAATCTACATTTCCTAAGCTCTTTTATTTGGCAGGTTCTTTTTTTTTTAAGGATCTTTTCTTTTTTTAATATTTTTTATTATGTTGAAAATCACATAATATAAAACGTACTATTTTAACTATACTCAACTGTACAGTTCAGTGGCACTGAGTACATTCATATTGTGCAACACTCACCATCATCCATCTGCCAAATATTTCACCTTCCTAAACTGAAACTCTGACCCCATTAAACGCTAATTCCCCATTCCCCCTCCCAACACTCTAGTCCCTGGTATCTATCAATGTTTTTCTGACTATGAATTTGATTCTTCCATGTACCTCATATAAGTGGAATCAAACAGTATTTGTCTGTATCTAATGTATATCAGACTGCATTTTTAAGGTTAACTTAGTTCAGTTCAGTCGCTCAGTCATGTCTGACTCTTTGCAACCCCATGAATTGCAGCACTCCAGGCCTCCGTCCATCACCAACTCCTGGAGTCCATCCAAACCCATGTCCATCGAGTTGGTGATGCCATTCAGCCATCTCATCCTCTGTTGTCCCCTTCTTTTCCTGCCCCCAATCCTTCCCAGCATTAGGGTCTTTTCCAATGAGTCAACTCTTCGCTTCAGGTGGCCAAAGTACTGGAGTTTCAGCTTCAACAGCAGTCCTTCCAATGAACACCCAGGACTGATCTCCTTTACAATGGACTGGTTGGACCTCCTTGCAGTCCAAGGGACTCTGAAGAGTCTTCTCCAACGCCACAGTTCAAAAGCATCAATTCTTCGGCACTCAGCCTTTTTCACTGTCCAACTCTCACATCCATATATGACTACTGGAAAAACAGCCTTGACTAGACGGACATTTGTTGGTAAAGTAATATCTCTGCTTTTCAATATGCTATCGAGGTTGGTCATAACTTTCCTTCCAAGGACTAAGTGTCTTTTAATTTCATGGCTGCAATCACCATCTACAGTGATTTTGGAGCCCAGAAAAATAAAGTCTGACACTGTTTCCACTGTTTCTCCATCTATTTCCCATGAAGTGATGGGACAAGATGCCATGATCTTAGTTTTCTTAATGTTGAGCTTTAAGCCAACTTTTTCACTCTCCTCTTTCACTCTCCTCTTTCACTCTCCTCTTTCACTCTCATCAAGAGGCTCTTTAGTTCCTCCTCACTTTCTGCCATAAGGGTGGTGTCATCTGCATATCTAAAGTTAGTGATATTTCTCCTGGCAATTTTGATTCCAGCTTGTGCTTCCTCCAGCCCAGCGTTTCTCATGATGTACTCTGCATATAAGTTAAATAAGCAGGGTGACAATATACAGCCTTGACGTACTCCTTTTCCTGTTTGGAACCTGTCTGTTGTTCCATGTCCAGTTCTAACTGTTGCTTCCTGTTATGCATACAGGTTTCTCAAGAGACAGGTCAGATAGTTGGTATGCCCATCTCTTTCAGAATTTTGCACAGTTTATTGTTATTGACACAGTCAAAGGCTTTGGTATAGTCAGTAAAGCAGAGATAGATGTTTTTCTGGAACTCTCTTGCTTTTTTGATGATCCAGCAGATGTTGGCAATTTGATCTCTGGTTCCTCTGCCTTCTCTAAAACCAGCTTGAACATCTGGAAGTTCACAGTTCATGTATTTCTGAAGCCTGGCTTGGAGAATTTTGAGCATCATTTTACTAGCGTGTGAGATGAGGGCAACTGTGCAGTAGTTTGAACATTCTTTGGCATTGCCTTTCTTTGGGATTGGAATGAAAACTGACCTTTTCCAGTCCTGTGGACACTAATGAGTTTTCCAGATTTGCTGGCATATTAGTGCAACACTTTCACAGCATCATCTTTCAGGATTTGAAATAGCTCAACTGGAATTCCATCACCTCCACTAGCTTTGTTTGTAGTGATGCTTCCTAAGGCCCACTTGACTTCACATTCCAGGATGTCTGGCTCTAGGTGAGTCATCACACAATCGTGTTCATCTGAGTCGTGAAGATCTTTTTTGTACAGTTTTTCTGTATATTCTTGCCACCTCTTCTTAATATCTTCTGCTTCTATTAGAAGAAGAGCCCATCTTTGCATGAACTGTTTCCTTGGTATCTCTAATTTTCTGGAGATCAATAGTCTTTCCCATTCTGTTGTTTCCCTCTATTTCTTTGCATTGATCACTGAAGAAGGCTTTCTTTTCTCTCCTTGCTATTCTTTGGAACTCTACATTCAAATGGGAATATCTTCCTTTTCTCCTTTGCTTTTCACTTCCTGTCTTTTCACAGCTATTTGTAAGGCCTCCTCAGCCATTTTGCTTTCTTGCATTTCTTTTCCATGGGAATGGTCTTAATGCCTGTCTCCTGTACAGTGTCATGAACCTCTGTCCATAGTTCTTCAGGCACTCTGTCTATCAGATCTAGTCCCTTAAATCTATTTCTCACTTCCACTGTATAATCATAAGAGATTTGATTTAGGTCATACCTGAATGGTCTAGTGTTTCTCCCTACTTTCTTCAGTTTAAGTCTGAATTTGGCAATAAGAAGTTCATGATTTGAGCCACAGTCAGCTCCAGGTCTTGTTTTTGCTGACTTTATAGAGCTTCTTCAACTTCGGTTGCAAAGAATATAATCAATCTGATTTTGGTGTTGACCACCTGGTGATGTCCATGTGTAGAGTCTTCTCTTGTGTTTGCTATGACAAGTGTGTTCTCTTGGCAAAACTCTCTTAGCCTTTGCCCTGCTTCTTTCTGTACTCCAAGGCCAAATTTGCCTGTTACTCCAGGTGTTTCCTGACTTCTATTTTGCATTCCAGTCCCCTATAATGAAAAGGACATCTTTTTTGGATGTTAGTTCTAAAACATCTTGTAGGCCTTCATAGAGCCATTCAACTTCAACTTCTTCAGCATTACTGGTTGGGGCAGTAATAGGATTACCATGATATTGAATGGTTTGCCTTGGAAACGAACAGATCATTCTGACCTTTTTGAGACTGCATCCAAGTACTGCATTTCAGACTCTTTTGTTGACCATGATGGCTACTCCATCTCTTCTAAGGGATTCCTGCCCACAATAGTAGATATAATGGTCATATTTTTGTTTTTATTTTCATTCCTCTTGGAGGTGGGTTAAAAAAGATCTTGCTAAGATTATGTCAAAGAGAGTTCTGCCAATGTTTTCCTCTAAGAGTTTCATAGTTTCTGGCCTTGCATTAATGTCTTTGATCCATTTTGAGCTTATTTTGGTGTATGGTGTTAGGAAGTGTTCCAATTTAATTCTTTTACGTGTAGTTACCCAATTTTCCCAGCACCACTTATTGAAGAGACTGTCTTTTCTCTCTTGTATATTCTTCCTTTGTCATAGATTAGGTGACCATAGGTGTGTAGGTTTATCTCGAGACTTTGTATCCTGTTCCACTGACCTGTATTTCTATTTTTGGGTTAATACCATTACTGTCTTGAGTACTGTAGCATTGTAGTGTAGTCTGAAATCAGGAAGGTTGATTCTTCTAGCTCCATTTTTCTTTCTCAAGGTTGATTTGGCTATTTGGGGTCTTTTGTATTTCCATACAAATTGTAAAATGTTTTGTTGTAATTCTGTGAAAAATGCCATTGGTAATTTGACAGAGATCACGTTGAATCTGGAGATTGCTTTAGTTAGAATAGCCATTTCCACATTAGGGATTCTTCCGTCTAAGAACATGGTATATTTATCTATTTGTGTCATCTTTGATTTCCATCCTCAGTATCTGTTACAGTTTTCTGAGTACAGGTCTTTAGCCTCCTTAGGTAGGTTTATTCTTAAGTATTTTATTGTTTTTGTTGCAATGGTAAATGAGATTGTTTCCTTAATTTCTCTTTCTGATCTTTCATTGCTAGTGTATAGGAATGCAAAAGATTTCTGTGTATTAATTTTGTAGCCTGAAAATTGACCAAATTCATTGTGTAGTAGTTTTCTGGTGGTATCTTTAGGATTTTCTATGTATCATATCATGTCATCTACAAACAGTGACAGTTTTGCTTCTTCTTTTCCTATTTGGATTCCTCTTAATTCATTTTCTTTTCTTATTTTTGTAGCTAGGAGTTCCAAAACCATGTTGAGTGATAGTAGTAAAAGTGGATATCCTTGTCTTGTTCCTGACCTTTGAGGAAATGCTTTCAGTTTTTCACCATTGAGAGTGATGATTCCTTTGAATTTGTCATATATGGTCCTGGTGGTTCAAATGGTAAAAGTGTCTGCCTTCAATGTGGGAGACCCAAGTTCAGTCCCTGGGTTGGGAAGATCTCCTGGAGAAGGAAATGGCAACCCAATCCAGTACTCTTGCCTGGAAAATCCTATGGACAAAGGAGCTTGGTAGGCTACAGTCCATGGGGTAGCAGAGAGTTGGACACAACTGAGCAACTTCACTTTCACTTTTTCTCTATGCCCACTTTCTGGAGAGTTTTTTTTTTTTAATCATAAATGGATGTTGAGTTTTGTCAAAAGCTTTTTCTGCATCTATTGAGGTGATCATAATGTTTTTATTCTTCCATTTGTTGATATATTATATTGATTGATTTGTATATATGGAAGAATTTTTGCATACCTGCAATAAATCCCACAAGATCATGGTGTACAATCATTTTAATGTGTTGTTGGATTTTGTTTGCTAGTATTTTATTGAAAAATTTTGCATGTATGTTCATCAGTGATATTAGTCTATAATATTCATTTTTTTGTGATATCTTTAGTTTTGGTGTCAAGGTGGAGTCGCCTTGTAGAATGAGCTTGGGTGTATTTCTTCCTAAGGTTTGTGTTAGCTAAGGATTGTTTTAGCTCCTCTCTGAATGTTAGGTAGAATTCCACCGTGAAGCCACGTGGTCCTGGCCTTTTATTTGTTGGGAGAGTTTTAATCACAGTTTCAATTTCAGTACTTTTTATTGATCTCTTCATATTTTCTATTTCTTCCTGCTTCATTTGGAAGGTTGTACCTTTCTAAGAATTCGTCCATTTCTTCTAGGTTATCCATTTTATTGGCATATAGTTTATTGTAATATTCTCTTATGATCCTTCTTATTTCTGAGGTGCCAGTTGTAATTTCTCCTTTTTTGTTTCTAATTTTATTAATTTGAGTCATTGGTTTCCCTTTTTCCTTGATGAGTCTGGCTAAATGTTTTGTTTATGTTTTCAAATAACAAGTTTTTAATTTTATTGATCTTTGCTATTTTCTTCATTTCTATTTCATTTTTTTCTGCTCTGATTTTTATGATCTCTTTCCTTCTACTAACTTTAGGTTCTGTTTGTTCTTCTTTCCCTAGTTGCTTTAGGTTAAGGTAAGGTTGTTTATTTGAGATTTCTCTTGTTTCTCTAGGTAGTACTGGATTGCTATAAACTTCCCTTTTAGAACTGCTTTGCTGTATCCCATAGGTTTTGGGTGATCATGTTTTTGTTTTCATTTATTTCCACATATTTTTGATGTTCTCTTGGATATCTTCAGTGGTATTTTGGTTATTTAGTAGCATACTTTTAAGCCTCCATGTATTTGTGTTTTTTATAGTATTTTTTTCCCCAGTTATTGATTTCTAATATCATAGCATTATGGTTGAAAAGGATGCTTGATACAGTTTCACTTTGCTGAGATTAACCCAAGATTAATCTATGACTCAAGATACAATCTTGAGTATTCCACGTGCACTTGAGAAGTGTGTTTTATTGCCTTCAGATGCAATGTCCCATAAGTCTACCTAGTCTAATGTATCATTTAAAGTTTGTGTTTCCTTATTAATTTTTCTGTCTAGATGATCTGTCCATTGGTGTAAGTGGGTGTTAAAGCCCCCCACTATTATTGTGTTACTGTTGATTTCCCTTTATATGGCTGTTAGCATTTGCCTTGTGTATTGAGGTGCTCCTGTGTTGGATGCATAAATATAATTATTCTATCTTCTTCTTGGATTGATTTCTTGATTATCATGAAGTGTCCTTGTCGCTTGTAACAGTCTTTATTTTAAAGTCTATTTTGTCTGATATGAGTGTTGCTACTCCAGCTCTCTTTCAGTTTCCATTTGCATGGAATACCTTTATCCACCCCCTCACTTTCAGTCTGTATGTGTCTCTAAGTTTGAAATGTGGCTCTCATCGACAGCATATATACAAATCTTGGTTTTTTTTATCCATTCAGCCAGTCTGTCTCTTTTGGTTGGAACATTTACTCCATTAACATGTAAGGTAATTATCAACATTATGTTTCTATTGCCATTTTCTCAATTGTTTTGCCTTTTTTTTTGTAGGTCTTTTTCTTATGTTTCATGCCTAGGGAAGTTTCTTTAGCATTTTTTGTAAAGCTGGTTTGGTGGTGCTGAATTCTTTTAGCTTTTGCTTCTCTGTGAAGCTTTTGATTTCCCTGTTGAGTCTGAATAATATCCCTGCTGGGTAGAATAATCTTGGTTGTAGGTTTTTCCCTTTCATCACTTTAAATATATCCTGCTACTCTCTTTTAGCCTACAGAGTTTCTGCTGAAAAATCAGCTGATGACCTTATGGGATTTCTCATGTATGTTTTTTGTTGCTTTTCCTTTGCTGCTTTTAATATTTTTTCTTTGAATTTAATTTTCGTTAGAGTACTGTGTGTCTTAGCATGTTTCTCCTTGGGTTTATCTTGTGTGGAACTCTAGGCTTCTTGCACTTGGGTGGCTATTTCATTTGCCATGTTATTGAAGTTTTCAACCAAAATCTTTTAAAATAGTTCTCAGATCCTTTCTCTTTTTCTTCTTCTGGTACACCATAATTTGAATGTTGGTGCATTAATATTGTCCCATAGGTCTCAGTCTGCTCTTATGTCTTTCCATTCTCTTTTCTTTATTCTGCTCTTCAGCAGTTATTTCCATCATTTTATCTTCCAACTTACATGTTTATTCTTATGCCTCAGTTATTCTATTGATTCCTTCTAGTGTATTTCAGTTATTGTGTTGTCCATCACTGGTGTTTTTTTGTTGTTGTTGATGAGCTAAATAATCGCTCTTCTAGGTCCTTGTTAAACATTTCCTGCATTTTCTTGATCTTTATCTCCTTTCTATTTCTGAGATTTTGAATCATCTTTACTGTCATTACTCTGAATTCTTTTTCAGGTAGTTTACCCATTTCCCCTTCATTTATTTGGTATTTTAGGTTTTTACCTTTCTCCTTCATCTAAAATGTATTTCTCTATAATCTCATTTTTGCTGATGGGTATTGCTGTGTTCCTGTCTTGCTGGTAGTTCAGCCTGAGGCATCTAGCCCTGGAGTCTGCAGGCAGATGGGCAGAGCCAGGTCTTGGTGCTGAGATGAGGACCTCTGGGGGCACTCATATCAATTAATATTCCTTGGGACCTGAAGATCTCTATTAGTCCAGCATCTTGGACTCAGTGCTCCCACCACAGGGGTTCAGGTTAGACCCCTGGCCTGGGAACCAAGAGCCCACAAACCACACAGCATGACAAAAAAAGAAAAAAAAAACTAAAAATAAAAACAAGACAAACAGACAACCAGCAGAAAAATGACAGAATAAAAAATAAAATTAGAAAAATGAAAAATACGAAGTATATATCTGGGCCACAGTCCAAGAAAGGACCAGGGGTTGCTGGGCAAATTCCTTTAGCAGAGGCAATAGGGCTGAGAAAACAGTGAGGGTGCGGAGGCAGCAACAGTCACAGGTGCTGGCAGACTGGGCCCTGCAGAAAGTCTTCTTATAATGGTAAGCATCTGTACTGTGGTGGATCAAGGCACAAAGGCGGGTGAGATTTCCAGAGCTGGCTCGGGGCACAGCTCAACAGAGTCCTGGCGGGTCAGAGCCCCAAGGGAAAGGGCTGGTGTCTGCATGTACCTGGCTGGGCCATGGAGACCCAAGCGAGGCCACACCCAGCGCGGCCGTTGGCCAGATTCTTAAATGTCCTGCCAATAGAAAACATCACGAAGAGATCAGGAGGCAGGAGTTAGAGAAAAAACGTCCGACTTCTGGCTCCAACAGTGTGGGAGTGCCGGCGGCAGCTTGCTTTTGCTTAAGGTTGCGAGTGCTGCTATAGTGACGGAGTGTCGCGTGATACAGACAGTGATCTGGTTATCGACATACAGTGACACGCAGGGCAGTATTATAATGATCTAGATATAGATGTGTAGATAGGGTGATAGTCCAGTGCTAACAGTGATACGGCACAGTGCTGGGGTGCTTTCTGATTGGCAGCCGCGGCAGCAGTCCCACTCTGGCCGGTGCAGCACTGCCTCAGCACACCCAGCGCTGCCTGGAATTTTCTCACTGCAGACAGCTCGTCTCACCTGCCTCGGGGACTGCAGTCCCGTGCCCTTAACAGCTTCTCATCTGTGGGTCTCCGCCCTGCTTCCTGTTTGCCTCTCCAGTCTCCCTCATTCTTTCTTTTGTTTTAGTCTTTAGATCATCTTTGTCACTACCTCCCTGTGTTTGATTTCCTCTGTTTTAGGTACTGTACAGAGGTTTGTCTTCACCTGATCAGTTCAGACTAATCACCTGATTAGTTATAGTTTCTTAAGGTCAGGGACGGTCTTATTCATCGTTTCTTTTAACCCTACTGCCTCATATGCCACACAGAAGCAGTAGTTTTAGAAATGTGAGGATGTAGATTGTGGAAAATTCTTGGAGTTTGTTTTGTTTTGTTTTGGTAAATGGGGGGTATGCAGTTTATTTAAATGTATTCACTTTAATGCTTCCTCCTGAGCCGGACTCCTCCCCACTCTTAATCAGTGTGGTTTGGATGGGACTGACTCCCATCTGGTGGGTCCGTATGAGTGCCTAACTTTGGGCCAATCAGAGTCAATATAGTTTTCTGGAACCGCTGGAGGAGGGTCTCTCCTCTTAGCTGTGCCTCCGATGGATTCTAACAGCCTTTCTGGGAAAATCTTAGGTCAGTTCTTCTGAGGCTGATATGTCTTTTCCATTCAGAAACTTTGTCATTTGCTACTGGAAAAAAATGAAGTTTCCATGATTTTTGAGGCCACAGAGAAAAATTATATTCATAAAATCTGAGCTGTGGCTACTGCCAGTGACCAGCTGTTGAGGTTATTAAAGTCATTTTTCTCTATTAAATGAATTTAAGAAACTTCAGGTACTTTGGGAAGAAAACTATAATCCAATATGTTTCCAGCAATCTTGAAAAAGTATGCTAATCATGTATCAAGGGTATAGCCTTAAAAACGGGGTCATTTAAAGGTTACATGGCATGAAATCAAAGATATTTCAGCTAGGGTGGAGGTGCAGAGAAGAAACCAAGCTAAAACCAAGCAGCTTGGTTCCTTTGTGGGTTTTCCATCCTGTGCCTCAGTCAAAATGGTGCCCCTTGGGAAAGTGCCCATTTCATGAGTACTTTTTGGATGACTATGAGGTCAAATCATTCTTCTGTCTGGCTCTGCTTCTCGATCTGTTAGCAAGATGAAGGACTAGACAGTGACAGCCCTTAGCAAAGCTGTATCAGCTCTCTTTGGAAGTATTTGAATTAAGAAAAAAAAGAAAACCCAAACATATATTAAGAACCACTGTATTTAAAATCCTTTGTTGGAAGTGAAGCACAGAACATTCTTCATCTTTCATTCTTCATTTTATTCTTGTGACAGGGAGGCATGTGAATAGAAATTAAAAGAAAAAGTACAGTATGAAAATGGGAAGCTTGCTTCTGACTTCTGATTCTGATGTTGTCTGACTTGGGCAAGACATTCTGATTCCTCTGGGTCTCAGCCAACTTCTTTGTAAAATGAGGGTAAAAGCACTTATCTCATGGGATTATGATGATGATTACATGAGATAGTATATGTGCCTGGAAGAAAGAAGTGAATGTGGCAAAACATCCTAATTGTGCTCTGAGAGGGCAGCCTTGGGTAAAGGATCATCTACAGTCAGAACACACCCAGCTATCTTTGGTACTGTTGTCATCTTCAGAGAGTTCTTGTCCATTCCCAGTGACGGTCATATGTGTATCACATAGTTTTGGCTTCCAGAGTTCCCATTCCACTGGAGCTGATGGACACTTCAGTAACTATGATATGCTACGCCAAAGATGTGTACAAGATACTATGCGGGCACAGACAGAGGAGAGGTAAATTCTAACATATTCTGGACCTAGAAAAGCTGGGGTTCTGGAAAATGGCAATTTTAAGGAAAGTGAACCTTTAATAGAACTGCTCTATCATTAGAGTATCACAGCTCACCAGATACTAATCTCTTCACTACACTCTATAGAAGATCAGGACTTCCCAATTGAAAGGCCAATATTATTTTCCTCTGTCTTCCTTCTTCACTTTACCCATCTTCCTCTCCTTTTATCCTCCTCCTCTTCTACGTCCTGTTGTTCAGTCACCAAGTCATGCCCAACTCTTTGCAACCCCATGGATGCAGCATACCAGGCCTCCCTGTCCTTCACAATCTCCAGGAGATTGTCCAAGTTTATGTCCATTGTATCAGTGATGCTATCCAACCATCTTATCCTCTGCTTACCTCTTCTTTTGCCTTCAGTCTTTCCAGGATCAGGGTCTTTTCCAATGAGTCAGCTCATCATATCAGGTGGGCAAAGTATTGGAGCTTCAGCTTCAGCATCAGTCCAGTGAATATTCAGGGTTTGTTTCCTTTAGGATTGACTGGTTTGCTCTCCTTGCAGTCCAAGGGACTATCAAGAGTCTTCTCCAGCACCACAAATCAAAAGAATCACTTCTTCAATGCTCAGCCTTCTTTATAGTCCAACTCCTACATCAGTGCATGACTACTGGAAAGACCACAGCTTTAACTATATGGACCCTTGCCAGCAAAGTGATGTCTCTGGTTTTTAATATGCTGCTTAGGTTCATCATAGCCTTCCTTCTGAGAAGCAAGGGTCTTCTAATTTCATGGCTGCAGCCACCATCTGCAGTGATTTTGGAACCATATAAGAGAAAATCTGTCACTATTTCCACCTTTCCCCCTTATATTTGCCATGAAGCGATGGGACCAGATGCCATGATCTTAGTTTTTTGAACATTAAATTTTAAGCTAGCTTTTTCCACTCTCCTTTTTCACTGTCATCAAGAGGCTCTTGAGTTCCCCTTCACTTTCTGCCTTTAGAGTGGTTTCATCTGCATATCTGAGGTTGTTGATATTTCTCCCAAGCAGTCTTGATCCCAGCTTGTAACTCATCCAGCCTGGCATTTCGCATGTACTCACCATAGAAGTTAAACAGGGTGACAATGTACAGCCCTGACATACTCCTTTCTCAATTTGGAACTTGTCAGTTGTTCCCTATAACATTCTAAGTATTGCTTCTTGACCTGTTACAGGTTTCTCAGGAGACAGGTAAGATGGTCTGATATTCCCATCTCTTTAAGAATTTTCCACAGTTTGTTGTGATCCACACAGTCAAAGGCTTTCACGTAGTCAGTAAAACAGAAGTAGACGTTTTTCTGGAATTCACTTACTTTCTCTATGATCCAGCGAATGTTGGCAATTTGATCTCTGATTCTTCTGCCTTTTTGAAACCCAGCTTGTATATTTGGAAGATATCCATTCAAGTACTGCTGAAGCTTGGCTTGAAGAATTCTGAGCATAACCTTACTAGCATGGGAAGTGAATGCAGTTGTCTGGTAGTCTGAACATTCTTTAGCCCTGCCCTTCTTTGGAATTGAAATGAAAACTGACTTTTCCAGTCCTATGGCCACTGCTGAGTTTTCCAAATTTGCTGACAATACTGAGTGCAGCACTTTAACACCATCACCTTTTAAATAGCTCAGATGCAATTCCATCACCTCCACTAGCTTGTAATACTTCCTACGGCCTACTTGACTTTACATTACAGTATGTCTTGCTGTAGGTGAGGGACCACACTATCCACCTCCTGCCCTTCCTTTAACCTCCCTGCAGCTCAGAGAGGTTCATGCCTGATTCTTTGGACTCTCTCAAAAATCACACTGTGGATGGTGCTACACTTGACCACTTGAACAGAGAGAAGGAGAGACTGAATGAAGATTGTGCCAGATCAGGTTCTGCAGGGGCCACCGTGTCCACCTTCAGCTGCTAAATCTGGGGTGAGCAGACTGTAGCTGATGCAGAGTTAACTCTACTGTTGCCCCACTAGTCATTGAATGTGAGTGTCTTTCATATAAATCTCAGGCACTCAACTAGGCACTGGGGATAGATACTGAGTTAATGACACTCCTTACTGTCTAGCAATTAATAGTCTAATGGGAATCAAATGAATAATTAAATAATTTCAGGAGTTCAAAAGTTTTTGGGGAGGTCTAGGTTGCTACAGAGTCACTTATCAGGGAAGCTAGCCTTACCTGGAAAGGCAGAGAAGGCAACTCTGGGGAAGTGATGTTTAAGCTGAAGGATGGGTTGGAAATACCCAGGAGGCTTCAAGGGGTACCCCATTCCTATCTGCCATCACTTTCTACCCAATATCACTCATGGAGGGAAGTGACCCCCACTCTGGCTGACACTGTTTATAGCTGTGAAGCAATGTGTGAAAATGTAGCTGAAAGCACCAGCTCAAATACTGGGACTTGCCCATGCTCATGTAAAGCTGTTCCAGGTACTCAGGGGTTCTCTTAAGCTCCCCAGTATGTTTCTATGGATTGCATCAGGGAAGTAGACTGTGGGTGCCACCAGCTCCAGGAACAGCCTTGTCTCCTCAGGCTGTGTGGGGTTTCCTTTTCTGATAGAGCACTGGCCTCACCAGAGTCACAGTAGCTCAGGCACACTTCCCCCACTTGCCATGTTCCTGAATGTTCACCTGGATGACAGTTCATATTTTGAACCTAAATCTTTGCCTTTGCTGTTGTTCAGTCACCTAGTTGTGTCCAACTTTTTGTGACCCTGTAGACTGCAGCACGCCAGGCCTCCCTGTCCCTCACCATCTCTCGAAGTTTGCCCAAGTTCATGTGCATTGCATCGGTGATGCCATCCAGCCATCTCATTCTCTGACATCTTCTTCTCCTCCTGCCCTCTATCTTTCCCAGCATCAGGGACTTTTCCAATGCGTTGGCCATCTGCATAAGATGACCAGAATACTGGAGCTTCATCATCAGTCCTTCCAAGTATTCAGGGTTGATTTCCCTTAGGATTTACAGGTTTGATCTCCTTGCTGTCCAAGGGACTTTCAGGAGTCCTCTCCAGCACCACAGTTGGAAGACATAATTCTTTGGTGTTCTGCCTTCTTTATGGTCCTGCTCTCACAGCCATACCTGACCACCGTGAAGACCATAGCATTGACTATACAGACTTTTGTTGGCAGAATAATGTCTCTTCTTTTCAACACACTCTCTAGGTTTTTCATAGCTTTCTTGTCAAGAAACTATCTTCTGATTTCATGGCTTCAGTCACCATCCATGGTGATTTTAGCGCCCAAGAAGAGGAAATCTGTCACTGCTTCCATCTTTCCCCTTCTATTTGTTAAGAAGTAATGGGGCCGGATGCCATGATGTTAGTGTTTTTTTTTTTTAATATTTAGTTTTAAGCTGTTTCTTTCACTCTCTTTCTTCATCCTCATCAAGAGGCTCTTTAGTTCCTTTTCAATTTCAACTGTTAGAGTGGTATTATCTGCATATCTGAGGTTGTTGATGTTTCTACCACCTTTCTTGATTCCAGCTTGTAACTCATCCAGTCCAGCATTTCTCATGATGTGCTCAGCATATAGGTTAAACAAACAGGGTGATGGCAGACAGCCCTGTTGTATTCCTTTCTCAATCTTGAACCAATCAGTTGTTTCATACAGGATTCTAACTGTTGCTTCTTGACCCACATACAGGTTTCTCAGGGAAGAGTTTATTGTGATCCACACAGTTAAAGGCCTATCATAGTCAATGAAACAAAGGTAGATGTTTTTCTGGAATTCTGTGAATGTTGGCAATTTGATCTCTGGTTCCTCTTCCTTTTCTAAACCAGCTTGGACATTTGGAAGTTCTTGAGTCACATAATGCTGAAGGCTAGCATGCACGATTTTAAGCATGCCCTTACTAGCATGGGAGATGAATACAGTTGTTCAATGGTTAGTACACTCTTTAGTACTACCTTTTTTGGGAATTGGGATGAGGATTGACCTTTTCCAGTCTTGTGGCCACTGCTAGGTCTTCCAGATTTGCTGACATATTGAATCCAACACCCTGATGGCATTATCCTTTAGGGTTTTAAATAGTTCTACTGGAATTCCAATACATCCACTAGCTTTATTAACAGCAGTGCTTCCTAAGGCCCACTTGACTTTGCTCTCCAGAATATCTGGCTCTGGGTGACTGACAACACCATCACAGCAATCCAGTTCATTAAGATCTTTTTTGTACAGTTTTTCTGTGTGTTCTTTCCATCTCTTCTTGATCTCTTTAGCATCTACTAGGTCTCTACCACTTCTGTCCTTTATTGTGCCCAACTTCAGGTGAAATGTTCCCTTGATATCTTCAGTTTTCCTGAATAGGTCTCTAGTCTTTCCCCTTCTGTGTTTTCTTCTAGTTTTATGCACTGTTCATTGAAGAAGGCCTTCTTGTCTCCATGCTGTTGTTTGGAACTGTGCATTTAGTTGGATATCTTTCCATTTCTCCCTTGCTTTTCATGTTTCTTCTTTCTTTAGCTATTTGTAAAGCCTCCACAAATAACCACTTTGCCTTCTTGCTTTTCTTTTTCTTTGGGATGGTTTTGTTCATTGCCTCCCGTGCATTATTATAAGCAAATAGTATACATTAAACTGGCAAAAAATAAAAGGAAGCAGCAAAATGGTCAGGTGGGAGAGACAAGTGAATCTTGGGAGGGAGGATGGGAGTAAGGATGCTGTAGTGACACCAAATTAATAAGCCAGCCATAGATGTGGGTATTTAGACACACAACATATGGGCATGGGATCTGAGCATAAAAGTAACAGAGCGTGAGAGAAACTGATTAAATTTGCTGTTTCTAGAGGGATTTAGATATGCTTAGAGTGGAAAGGGGCTTTATAGACAAACTCTTCTAGCAGGCAGCCTGGCTGTCAGCCAGCTGTGGCCCTGGTTGTAACCAGCGCCTCTACCAGAGCAGGACCCTACTGAGAGGGGCACAGGCATCTGTTCTTACACTGTGGGCACTGGACTGTTCTCTTAGGTTGAGTTTACATTGCTCTGGTGTTAACTTCCACTAACTTCTGCGGTTGGACTTCTGAAGCAACATGAATGTATCTTCTTTGCATGTGACATCCTTGTGATTCTTGCAAATCAACACACCCCTCAATTTTCACATCTTTGGAACAATTTCTTGTACATTAAATGATATGACTTCAAATTCTATCACACTTCCAGCTACTCCTCACTACTTTGTCAAAATCTGTTAAAAATGTTCTGATTTGAGAGAATAGCATTGAAACATGTATATTACCATTTGTGAGATAGATGACCGGTCCAGGTTTGCTACATGAAACAGGGCACTCAAAGCTGGTACACTGGGACAACCCAGAAGGATGGAATGGGGAGTGAGGAGGGAGGGGAGTTTAGGACAGTGGGTCACATGTACACCTGTGGCTGATTCATGTTGATGTATGGCAAAAACCACCACAATATTGTAAAGTAACTAGCCTCCAATTATAATAAATAATTTTTTTAAAAAAATGTCCTAAACAGACTACTTTTATACGGGGAACAGAGAATGCTGCTTTCTGTGAGTAGAACAAATAGTCCATGAAAATATCATGTTAGATTACTTTTTTGCAGTCACTGATGGTCCTTATCTGTGGGAAGACAACAGCAAGCAGACTAGGAGTTAGTTACGTACTGCTGCATAACGAATTATCCCTAAATTTAGCAATGTACAACAAGAAGCATTTATGATCTCACAGTTTCTGAGAGCCAGAATCCAGAAGTGGGTCAGGTGGCTGGTTATAGCTCAGGGTCTTTAAAGAGTTTGCAATCAAGCTGTTGACTGGAACTGCAGACTCTGAAGATCTGACTGATGCTGAAGAATCACTCCCAGGCTCCCTCACAGGCTGCTGATTTTGGGCTTTGGCTCTTCTGCAGGTGTGCCTCTCCATTCAAAGCCTGGCTTCCCCAGGGCAAGTGGTGTCAAACCAGTGTCTTTTATGACCTAACCTTGAGTGAGGTGCCACCAACTCTGCCATATTCTGTTGGACACATGCCAGTCCTGGCAAAGGTAGGAATCACAGGGGCCATCTTGGAGGCTAACATTTCTGAAGCATTTGCCACATACTAATTGCTTTCCTTGTGCTTGTATTAGCTGAAACTTTCCATGCATCACTTCACTTAATGCTCTCAACATCCTCCAAAGCAGATGCAACTGAGGCATAGAAATATTAAGTAACTTTCCCCAACTGTTTCTTAGCAACTGACCATGGATTAAAACCTAGGTCTAACTTTAGAGCAAAATATACCTGTTTTTTTTTTAAGATTTTTTTTTATGTGGACCATTTTAAGTCTTTTTTTGAATTTGTTATAAAAGTGTTTCTGTTTCATGTCTTGATTTTTTTTTTACTGCAAAGTATGTGGGATCTTAGCTCCCCTACCAGGGATTGAACCTGTACCCCCTCCATTAGAAGGTGAAGTCCCAACCACTGGCATTCCAGGGAAGTACCAAAATGCATGTTTTTAACTTGAGGTCTCTTTTCATTTGGATGACTAACCAGGTCTCTCCTGATATATCCTGGTACAAAAGACTTTTCTGCACATAACTGGAGAACTTTGTATTTCACTTCCATTAAAATTTGGCATACTTCTTCTATCTTAAATTTTTGCAGTCTACATCATTTTGGCATACTTCTTAAATATTACAAAACAACTTTCCTCTATCATTTGTGAATTCCTTTCACCACCCTTGTACCATCTACAAATCCTCTTCCTTGCACACAGAACATGATGGAGAACAATCCTGAGGAAACCAGAATGCACAGATGTGCCTACAAAATATGATACATTGTCAGGATTAGAATAAAAGCCTAGTGATAAAATATACCTAGTTTTTGAAATAAAATTTGCAAAGAGATTATTAAAGTTGTACTCCGTAGCCAAATTTTAAAAAAAAATTTCTGAGGTATAGTTGATTTACAATGTTGAATTAGTTTCAGGTGTACAGCAAAATGATTCAGTTATATATCATTCTTTTTCAGATTTGTTTCCCTTATAGGTTATTAGAGTATTGAATAGTTATCTACTTAAATATAAATATCTGTTAATTTCAAACTGCTAATTTACCTGCCCTCCATACCCATGTCTACCCTTTGGTAGCCATAAATTTGTCTTAGAAATCTGTGAGTCTGTTTCTGTTTGGTAAATAAGTTCATTTGTATCATTTCAAAAAGTTAGATTCCACATATGAGTGATATCATATGGTAATGGTCTTTTCCTGACTTCCTTCACTTAGTATGATAAGCTCTAGGTCAATCCATGTCACTGCAAATGGCAGTATTTTGTTCTTTTTTATGACTAATATTCCATTGTGTGTGTATGTGTATGTATGTATCTATAATGTCTTTATGGATTCCTCTGTTCATGGACATATTTAGGTTGCTTCCATGGCTTGGCTATTTATTGCTGCTATGAACATTGGGATGCATGTATCTTTTCAAATTATGGTTTTCTCTGGACATATGCCCAGGAGTGAGAATGCTGAATCCATTAGTTCTAGTTTTAGTTTTTTAAGGAACCTCTATAGTGTTCTCCAAAGTGGCTGTACCAATTTACATCCCCATCAACAGTGTAGGAGGGTTCCCTTTTCCCCATAGCCCCATTTTGTCCATATAGATGTAAATATGGACCTCAACACAGCTGTGGTCACCCAGTCTGTCCTGTGACATTTATATATTGTCTCAAGGTCTTTATCCATTTCCTTTAGGAAGGCCAGTCTTCTGCCATCATTTCAGCAGTGTTTTTAAATTCTTGTCACTTGTGGGTCTGAACTCCTGTTCCCAGATAAGTCAACCTCTTGCTTCTGACCACTGTTCACTTCTGTTCTTCATAGTCTTAGATGTAGAACACAGCTCCTCTGTTTCCTAAAGACTGTTCACAGATACATTGCTCATGTACTAGACTTTATTGAACATTTCAGAGAGATGAAAGGATCCTGTGTTGATTTTCCTAAACTTGAATATTAAAGTTTCCTTTGCCTAAAAGTCCTTCGAGCATCCAGATTGCTTGGTCACCTTGTTCCCTAAAACCCTCCCCTTTCAACTGCATTCACTTCAAAAAGCAGAACCACTCAGATCTGCATCCTTGACAGAGCTCTGGGCTAATTTCATTATCTAATAATTTGCTCTGCTTTGTGGTGAGGAATTGGAAGAGGTTTTGAAGCTTTCTCTCTATCACCCCCCAAATCTTTGCGCATGGAAGTGAGCAGAATATTTATTTTTAAAACGGATAGGACTTACACAATTTCCCTAGGGGGACAGAACCTAGTGTCACTTTTGTCTTTAAGTTACATCATTTTCATCCTCTGTTTCTTGTCGGATTGAACCAGTAGTGCTGTGAGTCATTGAGAAGGTGACATATTCTTAGGTCGCTAGGCACAGTCCTCTTGGCTGGGAGTAGTTTCTAATAGTGCCCATGTCATTTTCAGAATTCTCTGGTTGTGAAGCACAAATTATCTGACTACAGTCTAGTTCAAGAGAAGGTGACAGAATCTTGAAAATGTATCATCGATGTGCCAACACCAAAGCAAAAGGGAAGATAGAGGCTATTAAGAACAGATGGGACAAAAAGCAAGATTCATTTTAGAAAAATACATTTTACTTAACGCTTTACATTTATAGTTAGTTTCAGCTGGGCTGGGTCTTCCTTGCTTTGCGCGGACTTTGTCTAGCTGCAGTGACTGCTGTGCAGGCTCCTCACTGTGGTGGCCTCTCTCGTTGCAGAGTACAGGCTCTAGGTGGCAGGCTTCAGGAGTTGCCGTTCACAGGCCCTAGGGGGCACAGGTTTCAGTAGCTGTGGCACACGGGCTTAGCTGTCCCACCATAGGTGGCATCTTCCTGGACCAAGGATTGAACCCGTGCTCCTGCATTCGCAGCCAGATTCTTATCCACAGTACCACCAAGGGAGTCCCTTTATTTTACTTTCAATTCATTTGAATACAGTCATCTATGGTGATCTGACCTATTCAGGCATTTTATAGGGTCTGGAGCTAAAGACCTTACCTGTGTGTGTTTTTTTTTATAATATTTTATTAAGGTATAGTTGATTTACAGTGTTGTATTAATTTCTATAGCAAAGCGATTCAGTTATACATATATTTTTTTCATATTATTTTCCATTATGGTTTATCATAGGATACTGAATGTAGTTCCCTGTGGTATACAGTAGGACTTCTGTTGTTTATTCATCCTATATACACTAGTTTGCAACTGATAATCCCAAACTCTCAGTCCTTCCTTCCCTCACACCCTCTCTATCTTGGTGACAAGTCTGTTCTCTATGTCTGTGAGTCTGTTTGTTTCAAAATATGTTCATTTGTATCATATTTTGAATTCCACCTGTAAGTGATATTACCTGGTATTTTTCTTTTTCTGGCTTTGCTTAGTATGGTAATTGCTAGGTCCATTCATGTAGCTGCAAATAGCATTATTTCATTCTTTTTTTATGGCTGAGTAATATTTCACTTCATACATACATACATATATATATATATATGTATGTATGTATGTGTGTATACCAAATCTTTATCCATTCATCTCTCAATGGTCATTTTGGTTGTTTCATGTCTTGGTTACTGTAGATAATGCTGCTATGAACATAGGGGTGTATGCATTTTTGTGAACTTTAGTTATATTTGGATATATGTGCAGGAGTGGGGTTGCTGGATTATATAACTATTTTTAACTTTGTGAGGGACCTTAATTCTGTTGCAGACTTTTTGATGATGGCCATTCTGACTGGTGTGAGGTGGTACCTTATTATCATTCTAATTTGCATTTCCCTAATAATTAGTGCTGTCAAACATCTTTTCATGTACCTTTTGGCAATATGTATGTCTTCTTTGGAGAAATATCTATTTAGATCTTCTGCTCATTTTTCAATTTGTTTATTCGCTATTGAGTTGTATGTGTTGTTTGTTTATCCAAACTATCTGGGTTTTGTCAGTGAATAGGAAGATTTGTTTTTAGAAAGCCACAGCATGAACAAGGAACTACAGAAAGTGAT
The DNA here is from genome assembly GCA_007570785.1 of Antilocapra americana. Taxonomy (NCBI): domain Eukaryota; kingdom Metazoa; phylum Chordata; class Mammalia; order Artiodactyla; family Antilocapridae; genus Antilocapra; species Antilocapra americana. The sequence goes on from ML660772.1 coordinate 6,333,010, forward strand.
GCATCCATGGAGCTATCAGGTTTCAAGAAAGATGAGTCACAGGAGCTACCCAAGCTACCAACGCTATCTTCTCACTCTGTCATAATATTTCCAATACTGCTTCCTAAGAAAAGAACTTCACACCCAGATGGAGAATGAAGTTTGCTTAGAGTATCAAGGGACATTTGGTGAGTGTCCCTTCTCTAATATACCTTTGGAGGTTCTAAGATATTAATTTCCTATGAGGAACAATTTATTTGATGAGATAAAACATATATACAGGATAATGTATCACATAAATAGCTTTTTTATATTTGGGCCACAGTATTAGAGGTTGGAGTGAAAACTGCTTTAGGTTGGGGACCGAGTATGTTGGGAAGAAGACATGGAGATAAGACATTAAGCTGGACTTTGAAGGCTGGGTGGACTTGGAGTTGATGAGGAGGTGGCAGACAGGGGATGTGAAGACTTAGAGAAAGATGTATCAGAAGAAATTTCAAGCATTGTGAGTAGTAGACTATCTGGGAACATGATTGGATCAGACTAGAAGGAAGACTAATGTAGTAGCTGGGTACAGAATAAATCAGAGAACTGCGGATATTGGAGCCAGGAAAATTGGGAAGAAATCACTTATAACCCATCCAGATGCTAGATATTAGGAATCTGGGTTCAAAACTGTGGCAATGAGAATGCAAAACATATAGAGTGATGGCAAGAAAAGGTGGCAGACTGGATGGGAACACAGAGGAAGAGGGGTATTCAATTATGAAGCTACAGCTAGGATGAACTTGAGATGGAAGAAAGGAGGCAAAAGAGACTTTGTTCATGTGGTGGGGAGACTCTCAAGGGAGGAATACAAGGAGGTGAAATGACAGCATGTCTGTGATGTGAACATCCATCAGGAGAGGTTCACATTTACAAGATATGTCAATCATGTCACAGAACATTATATATAAAAAGTATATATCTTTGTGTGTCTGAACAAGAGAGGAACACTGGGAATCCTTTTATTCATCCAACAGACATTTTCAAGTGCCTCATTTGTGACACACTATCATGGGAAAGATGAACAAGATATGTTCCTTCTTCTTTACTGAATTTGTAGTCCACACTCCAGGACAGACACATAAGTGGAATTGGCAGGATGATATTTTGATGTAGTAACCGTGGTGGGTTGTTTTCCCCTTTATAATTTTTGCTATTGTTCCCTTGTTTATAGGAAGGCAGGGTTGATACAGCAGAGAATCAAAAGTTCTAAAAGAGATTCTTAAAAATTTATAGAATCAAGTTTGCAAAGATGATTACTCCTTGGAAGAAAAGCTATGACAAACCTAGACAGCATATTAAAAAGCAGAGACATCACTATGCTCACAAAGGTCTGTACCGTCAAAGTTATGGTTTTTCCAGTAGTCATGTATGGATGTGAAAGTTGGAGCATAAAGAAGGCTGAGAGGCAAAGAATTGATGCTTTTGAACTGTGGTGTTGGAGAAGACTCTTAGGAGTCCCTTGGACAGCAAGGAGATCAAACAAGTCAATCCTAAAAAGGAAATCAACCCTGAATATGCAATGAAAGGACTGATGCTGAAGCTCTTATACTTTGGCCATCTGATGTGATGAGTCGACTCATTGGAAAAGATCCTGATGCTGGGAAAGACTGAGGGCAAGAGGAGAAATGGGTGACAGAGGATGAGATGGTTGGATGGCATCACCAATGCAATGGGCATGAGTTTGAGTAGGCCCTGGGAGTTGGTGATGGACAGGGAAGCCTGCAGTCCATGGGGTTGCAAAGAGTCGACCATGACTAAACGACTGAACTGAACTGAACTGAACTAACTGATCCCCAGGAGTGGGATTACTGGATCACATGGTAATCATTATTTTTAGTTTTCTGAAGAACCCACCTACTGTTTTCCATAGTGTCTGTGCCGATCTGTATTCTCACCAAAAGTGTAGGAGAGTTTCCTTTTCTCCACACCCTCTCCAGCATTTGTTACATGTAGACTTTTTCAGGAGGGCAATTCTTAATGGTGTGAGGTAGTAGTAACTCATTATAGTTTTGACTTGCGTTTCTCTGTTAATCAGTGATGTTGAGCATCTTTTTATGTGCCTAATGGCCATCTCTATATCTTCTTTGGCAAAATATCTATTTAAATTTCTGCCTATTTTTCAATTGAGTTTTGTTGTTGAGTTCTATGAGCTGTTTTTTAATTAGTGAAGGTTCATTTTTAGAAAGCCATAGTATGAATAGAGAACTACAGAAAGTGGTGCATCCATGGAACCACCAAGTTTCAAGAAAGATGAGTCACAGGAGCTACCCAAGCTAGCAAGGCTCTCCCCACTGTCTGTCATGTTTCCAGTTCTCCTTCCTAAGAAAAGAACTCCACACCCAGAGGGAGAATGATATCTTGCTCAGTCTATCAAGGAACATTTAGTAAGTGTCCCTTCTGCAGCATGATTTTTGAGATTATGAGATTTCTTTGAGGAACAATTTATTTGAGGAGGTAAGACATGTATGCACAATACTGTATCACATAAATAACTATTATGTTTGGGCCCCAGTACTGGAGTGAAAACTGATTTAGGTTGGAGACAGCATATGTTGGGGAAGAAGACATGGAGATGATAAGACATTAAGTAGGACTTTGCAGGCTGGATGGGCTTGAAATTGATGAGCAGGTGGAAGAAGGGAAGTGAAGACCTGGAAAAGATATATCAGGAGAGTTTCAAACATTGTGAATAACAGAATCCAGATCAGAATGGAAGGAAGATTATGTAGAAGCTGGGTGCAGAATAAAGCAGATAAGTGTGTATATTAGAGGGAGGAAAACTGGAAAGAAACTGCTTATAATTCATCCAGATGCTAGTCAGGATCTGGGATCAAAAGAGTGGCAGAGTGCAAAAGATGGGGTGATGGTGGGCTGGATGTGGACACAGAGGAGGAGGGATACTCAAAGATGAGGTTTCAGGTGGCATGAACTTTGAGAAGGAGGCAAAGCTTTCTTTTTTTGATGCTGGTGGGAAGGTTCGCAAGGGAGGAATGTAAGGTGAAATGACAGCATGTCTACGATGAGAACATCTATCAGGAGAGGTTCACATTTGGCAGCCATGCCACCCGTGTCATAGAATGCTGTATATTTAAAATATGTATCTATATATCTTGAACAGGGGAGGAAGACTAAACTTACTTTCTCTCATTGAACAGAGTTTTAAGTGCCCCTTTTGTGTCTCTGTCACAGGGAAGATGTGGCCAGACGTTCCTCCTTCTTTACTGAGTTCATAGTCCACACTCCAGGCCAGACACATAAGTGGAATTGGAGCATGATATTTTGATATAGGAACCACTATGGGTTGTTCTCCCTCTTGGGCCTTCTAATATTGCTTCCTTGTTCACAGAAAGGCAGAGTTAATACAGCAAAGTAGGAGAAGTTCCAAAATAAGTTCTTAAAAATTTAGAGTCAAGAGTTTGTAGCAGCCTCAGCCTTTTGAGTACCCAGACTCAAAATTTACAGCAAAAACCAGACTTGTTCTGTGAGAATACTTGCCACAGTAAGCAAGTATTCTGCTGGACCAAGGTAAAGCAGGAGGAGGAGATAGGCTCAGGGAGAGGAGAGCTGAGAAGGAAGGGCACCTTGCTCTGTGCGTCAGAACTGGGTTCTCAGGTGGGGATGGGCCCTGCAAAGGGCAGAAGCTCTGAGAACAGAAGGACCTCACTTTCTGTTTTCCTTGAGAGGGAGTGAGTCTTGCAAACTGAACGCCCACCCTTCTCACTCTCCTGCCACCTACCCACCCTCTTGGGTGTGGTGAGGAAGCAACAGAGAAAGACTACCTCGGTGGGCAAGGTGAATGAGTTTCCCAGAGCCACAAGGCAGACAGACGCGTTAGGGGCTGGGAGAGCTGTGGTGGTCAGGAGAGCAGGGTCAAGACGGAGGACCAAGGACCGGAGACCAGCTGGTTCTGCCGACATCACAAGGGATGCTGGCGACAGGTGCAGGTGATAGAAGGCTATGGGAGTGACGGCATCTCCACCAATGCCAGCGCGGACAGAGGTCAGCTGGGGCCCAGGTGAGGCACTGGAGGGTTTAGAGAAATGACGTGACCATGTTTTTATTTCAGAACCACTGTTGGTGAAGGTAAAGAACAGCCTGGGGACTGGCTCCCTCTGGGGCTCCTGCTTCTGGAGGTTGAGTGTTGCCTTCTCTCTCCTGCCTTACCTTCACTACTAACATCACACTTCTTCTCATCACCCCTAAACCTGCACTGCAGGAGACGGGCATTTCTTTCTAGCTTTTATAAAAGGACACTCAGCTCCATGTCCAGGAGTAAGTGTGAAGTCAAAGTTACTGTTTCGTATCAAAACTGGTCTTGATTAAAACTTACCAAGCCCAGGTCCTGATAATCATGATCAAATGGTGTGATATTTAGCACACAGGAATGTCCCTTTACCCAAATATGTACGTACATAATATTCCTTATTTAGTGCTACTGAGAGTGAACTTGAAAAAACACCAAGAAACATGTATATTTTTATTTATAGAAAGTTTACTTGAATGATTTGCACTGCTCTCTGCAGCTCATCCCCTTATGGAGGTGGAGTGGGTGTGAGGGCCCTGGCAGCCAGTTCCGGGGGGCTGGATGAGGCATTCCTGGAAGGTCTGCCTCCTGTCTGTTTCTTCAGCTTCTCAGTGGTTCTGGAAGCTATTCCATACTCTATGATAAATCTGTTTCTGCTCCTATAGCAGATTTTGTTTTCTATACACTGACCAAAACAGGTCAAATACTTTAAAAAAAAAAAAAAAAAAAGGATCAAATGGGTACTGGTTAAGATCATGGGGCCCTGAAGGCTGTCTGCATGGGTTTGACTTCCAGCTGTACCCACTGCCCGCTCCCTGACCTTAGACAAATTGTTTAAACTTTATGTGCCCCAGCTTCCCCATTTGTAAAACAATGATAATGCCTATCTCATATGGTTCGTATGAATGATAATACATGTGAAGTGCTTGTATCAGTTGCTGACACACAATGGATGCTCAATGTTTGTTTTCATATATTAAATAGATGTGTTTTAGGGAGAGAACCACCAAATAAAAAGCTATTGAGAATGTTTCAGAAATTCTCAGACAGATATACTTAAGCTAGTATAAACAGTGATTGCTCAATTTTTTGTTTTCATACTATTAAATACAGATCGTTCAGCACTACAACAACCAGTTACAATTTTACTGAGAACATCTCAAAATTTTTCAAAGATGGACATACTTAAACTAGTATAAAGTCTTTTCGGCTAAAAACAAAAGCAAAATAAAACTGGTATCACAAGATAACTTTGAACTTGGTGGTTTTACACTCAGAGATGAGCTTTTTTAAAGGAAAGGACATGAAATTTGAAGTTAGCAACTACATTCTTCTCAAATATAAGTGGAGTACCTTTGCTTTTCAGCTATGTTTCAAATTGGGTTCACGTGTTAGGTTTTATTGTGTGTGTGAAGGAAGAGTTTCTCTGGTTAAAAGTAAAACCTAGCAGGGTAGCAGAAATATCCCTAATCATGGAATACGGAAATACTGAGAGGGTTGGCAGTAACCTCTAACACATTCTAGTTCTAAATATTTAAGACTAACCAGTGAAGTCTGTTGTCTTCTACTGGATATGCTTTTTAATTCCAGTGCAAAAAGAGGTACTGAACACTTCCTCTGAACTTGGCCATGTGATTTCTCAAAGCAGAGCCCTGAAGTGAGAGAGTCACCTTTGTGATAACATCTCTGCACTTTGATTTCTCTGCTGGTAAACCTGGGGATATAATATCTTCTTCTTGGGGTCAGGAGGTAGTCTGGGGAGTCCTATGAGAATGAAATAAGATGCTGCTCATGGGAACAACTGTACCAAGTTCAGTAGTTGCTTGGTCATTAGCATCCCACCCTTTCCCCAAAAAGGTAGACACAAAAAGCTGCATTTATTCCCTTTCTTGGGACAAAGAGAGCAGGGACAGCAAATACGTGTTTTTTTTACTGGTTAGAGGATGGCAGTGTAGCCCAAGGAAACGAAACCAGTGGCTATGAGAGATAGGCACAAGTTTGAATGCTCTCTCTCTTCGTTTTATGCTATGTTCTACAAAGGCAAAGGAGGCTACAGGAAACACTGTCATGCCCATCTTCCAGCATCAGCCCCCTTTCTCCTGAGCGTCTCTCTCGGATTCCACAGCATCACTCCTATCCTCCCTGCTAGCGACACCCACCCACACTCCCTCACACTCTAGGTGCTGAAACTCTCTTCCAGTCCTTATGAGCCTGCCAGAATGCTTGATTAAATTTGTACAACCCAGTAAAAGTGAGTCTTTCACAGTGGGAAGAGCTAACATTTATTCGATCAACAAATGTTGAGTGCCTGCCAGAGGCAGACACTGCTGGTCGTTGGGACACAGAGAACATGTCATCGGTCAACACGAAACTGCATGGCATCAGACTGCTCTTGTTGTTCCCAGGCATCACGTAGTCAGTGAGAACACACACAATGTTCATTCAATGCCAATTAAGAAGGTAAACACAGTTGATGATATATTTAAAAAAAAAAAAAAAAGCCAAACCCAGAATTTGAGAGTGGTTGCTGGCAGAGGATATGAAAACAAGGTCCAAGATGCTGCTAGACAGCCTCAGTGGTGAGGCACTCAGCCATCTGGGACAACTCTCAGCAGTCCACGTTATGGCTGGACAGTTTTACTGAAACGTCATTTCCAACTCCAGGACTTCAGTTTCTCTTCCTAAATAATGAGTCAAACAAATAAATGATAAAATACTGACGGAACGCACATCTTTCAAGGTATGGCTGAGGAAAGCCCTAACTTCTTTATCAACTGCAAAGAGAAACATCTAGTAGACAGGAGAAGATGCAGAAGCTCTTCTTAAGCATAATCTAAACATGTACGAATCTCTTAACAGCACTGGTGTCAACAAAAGCTGCTGCTGCTCCAAAAGCAGTCCTCAAAGAGCGGCGAGGAAGAGGCTGACAAACAGAACCGAGCTATTTTTTCATCTCCAAAATGGCACTTCCTGGTCCCCGGTGCTTCGCACTGCAGATGTTACAGAACTGTGCAGGAGAGGTCTAAAAACGCAAGTAAAAATGCAGACTTTTAGAAGATCACCTCCTTCTACTATCACATCCAGAAATGGTATGCAGTGGTGGAGGATGGGGAGGAGGCCATGCAATGTCGCTCCTTTCCCCGGAGGGTACAGCTGGTTTACATGGGATTCTGTCTAGACCAGCGGTTGTTCTGGGACTCAAAGGACGCCCCACAGAAAGACGAGCCTAATGTGACCCAGGGGCACCCCGGGGAACCTGCCTTGACACTGAAAAACAGTAGTGTCGATACAGAAATCAGGGTGAGAAAGTCAGACACAATAGAATATGTTTCTCCCTGTAGTTCACATCTCTGGAGCCCAACAGTCATCAATTTTATCTGAACAAATTTACATACATGAGTATGCTTTTATATGGTTTAGTATCATGTACTAAGCAGTTTTACATTTGAGAAATAGGCTCATCACTTTTTCTGATGTGACAAACTATAACTGAGACACAGATGAAGCTTAAAACGTTGAACCAGAGGATGTCATGAGAGGATGGTTATCATTTTAAGCACATCCCTCTGGCTGCACCAATTGCTTTCAAGTTGGTGGTGGCCAAGCCACCCACTCACCATGCTGGGCACGGGCAGGCACTCCTTGTGGAACATATGCCGGCAGTGGAAGACCACCATGCTGAAGGGCTTCGCTGCATCTAGGGGGAGGGGGCAGGGAAGAGAGAGGAGCTCAGGGAAACAGCCTTTTCATTTTCCAGCCAGAAGCTGCCCTGGGGGGATTGCTAATTTACAGTCGCATCCCAGCCAGGCGGTGTGGTTGAAGGCAGGGCAGGCATGAGTCCTGTTTCTCTGGGGTCCCCAGTTAGCTGCCTGCCTTCCCAATCAGTTACTGCAGCTACACAATGGGGATGATGTCATGGCAAGGCAACAGCATTTGTTGTAAAAAAAAAAAAAAGAAGAAATCAGCAGGTGTGTGTGAGTGTACAAGGTTCTCCCTCCCCCAGCCCTGTGTGCACAATCGTGACACACCACACACTGAAGTGGATTCTGTGGTTTACAGGGATGCTCTCAACCTGAAAGCAATCTGCGTTTGCCAAGACCCTTCACTGACTTCAGGGCAGAGCTGGGCTAACATCCTTGGTGTGACCTTGCCCTGTACTGTAAGTCCGCTTGGGCACTGCACCTCACCTGCACGTGCTCAGTGTAGCCAGCTTAGTTCCCATCAGATTTAACCTTTAACAGATTAAATTGGAAATCTGACTATACTGTGCAGGTGAGTGTGGTTTCCTTCCATTAAAACACTGAGTAAAACACTACAAAAGCTCACTGCTTTTCCTATGCCCACTGCAGGTTTTTTTTTTTTCTATTTTTTATTATAGTGGATTTACAGTGTTGTGTTAATTTCTGCTCTACAGCAAACAACAAGATCCTACTGTGTAGCACAGGGAACTATAGTGAATATCCTAGGGTAATCCATAATGGAAAAGAACATGAAAAAGAATGGATATGTGTATGCATGCATGCTGAGTTGCTTCAGTGGTGTCTCACTCTGTACAACCCTATGGACTGTAGCTTGCCAGGCTCCTCTGTCCATGGGATTCTCCAGGCAGGAACACTTGGAGTGGACTGCCATGCCCTCATCCAGCGCATTTTTCCAACCCAGGGATCGAACCCACATCTCATTATGTTTCCTGCATCAGCAAGTGGATTCTTTACCACTAGCCCCATCTGGGAGGCCCCAGATATGTGTATAACCCACTGCAATTTTTAACATAAGCACTTAAAATCCAAACCTCTACCGAAGACCCCAAGTGGAATGACTTCTTCTGCTCCTGTCCTATTAAATAATCCCTCAAAACTAAGTAAATGCTACACAAACTAGGTCTTTCAGTGCCTCTCCATGTTGAAGTTACCTATATGAAGCATTTTCTTAGCATCTTAAAAACTGCTTTACTTTCTGCTTCAAAATATGGAAATCGGGACTGGTGCAGCGAGATTTCCAGGGGGGCAGGGAGGAGGGAGGGGGGACCCAGAGGGGAAGCATATGTAAACCCATGGTGATATCATGACAATGTATGGCAAAAACAATAATAAAAAAAAAAAATATGGAAATCTCTCTTTTCACATCCTGTGTGTTATTTGCTCAGTCGTGTCCAACTCTTTGGAACTCCGTATTTTGTAGCCTATCAGGCTCCTCTGTCCTCCAGGCAAGAATACTGGAGTGGACTACCATTTCCTTCTCCAAGGGATTTTCCCAACCCAGGAATCAAACCTGGGTTTCTTGTATCGCAGGCAGATTGTGGATTCCTTACTATCTGAGCCACCAGGGAAGCCCAACACATCCTATATGAGTCGTATGTAAAATGCTTTTTAAAAAATATTTATTTGGCTGTGCCAGGTCTTAGCTGTGGCATGTCAAGGATTGAACCTGGGCCCCCTGAATTGGGAATATGGAGTCTTAGCCACTGGACCACCAGGGAAGTCCCTAAAATGCTTTGATTGTAGTTGGTGATAGATATATATACCTATATATAAATAAACGTGCACATCTTTTAAGGAAGCACAGTTTCCAATTAGAAGGTGAGTATCTATTTCAGTTGAAATACATATGAGATAACTCGGGTGCCTAGATCCACACAGCAATGAAATGTTTAAAGAAAAGTGAAAGCTACCTATAATTTTTTTTCTGCAAGTATACATATGGTTATTCTACCTTGGAATCTAAACAAGTAGATGGTAAGTTTTCATTTTGTTTGTTTTATATTAAGGTAGTGGTTCTTAAGGACTGGCCCCTGAACCAGTAGCATCTATATTACGTGGGAACTTGTTAGAAATACACATTTTTGGGTCCCACCCTGAGCTATTGAATCACCCCCTACAGGGGGTGGGACCACCAATCTCAGTTTTAACAAGCCTACCCACAGATGCAGACTCACTCTAAAACTTGGGAACCTTACCCCTAAGGAATTGGCAGCACCAGCATGCAACTGAGTAGGGATATGGCTGAAGTTCTTCTCTAAGCTGAGTTATCCCAAAAGTTTTATAAAGTGTAATTCACTAACTTCAAAATTTTTGCTCATCATTAACGCATATCTGGGAATTTTTTTCCCCCACCCCGCCATCCTACCTGATGGAAGAATAGGGGAAAGGCAGGACTCACAGATGTTCTCCTCTGCAAGGAAACACACACAGTAAGTCCCCTACGAATGAACCTTCAAGTTTCGAACTTTCAGAGATGCCAACGTGCCCCTGGATGCCAAGTGTTGTACCGCACTACTGTACTTTTCAAGGTAATGTACCATAAGATTTAAATGTTTGCTTTTGGGTTTGGTGGTTATGTATGATTTGTGTGAAGCAGCATTACAAACCTATTACAGTACAGTACTACAAAGCCGACTATGTTAACTAAGCTAACTTTGATGGATTTACAAACGTGCTCTTGGAACATACGCAGGGACTTGCTCTACACTTGGTGTTGTACAGTGTTTCTCTTTGTCCTGTCTGAAAGCGGGGCATGCAGTTCCAATATGATTCTTTCCATTTTACTTACCATCAACCAGAATGCCTTTCATTTGAGTTCGGTGCATCTTCTTTAGTAAGGACAGAGAGTCGGCTACGAGAATCTTCTTACAGCCTTCACGAAGCAGAATCTAATGCACACAATGTAAAAGAAAAACAACCTTAAAAAGATTCAAATATGGGGGAGAATCCTCTTACAGGGAGAGGTGGTTCCTTTCCCTTTTAAACCAGATCCTCTGGCCACACTGTGAGTTTCCATTCTGGGTTTTGGGGGTAGGTATTGTATTGGAAATTGGGAGAAGCTGTGTGGGATGTGCTTAAGCCAGATGTTGTTTTTCACTAGAGCTCGCTGCTTTTCAGAGGAAAACATTCAAGGCCTTCTGGGAGGCTCTGGTGCAGCATCCACGTCTTCTCCTTCTGGCCCAATGGGTCTGAGCACACATGGTTCTGTGGAGCTCCATGGAAATTCACACGATGGAGACATCACCGCCTCCCTGCTACCCAGCTCTGGGTCACGACACAGCCGCATCCTGCCCGTCTTCACATCAAGGTCACTCTCGACTCTGAAACCTCTGTGGCTGTTCTGCTTTCACACAGTTTCAATTCATGCCATCGGGGAAGGAAACTGGAAGTGGCCAAGTGTGGTCCTCCATCCCGGATCGGCTGTGATAACACGTCTTCCTCTCAATCCCAAGGAGCACCCGCGTTGGGTGCCATGCAGCCCGAGGGCTTCTCCCCTCATCATATGAGGGTAAAGAGCCATGGAAACAGAAGTGATGCCCAAAGTTCTGCACCCACCATTTCGAGAGTTGATGAACAGGAAACTACATGATTTTACTGTTTCTACGTTGAGAAACTGCCATTCTTCAAAATGCTGCTGGAAATTGAATTTTTCAGATTCATTTAAGAAAACAAATTTTAACAGATGTCATGAAAGCATACAGAAAGAAGAGAAAAATACAGCAGAAAAGATCTAAGAAATACTGATGTTGGTAAACTTAAAAAAAAAAAAAAGCTTATTACCGAACATATCTAGCTGCTCTAATACTCAAATAAAAGCTTAACACAAATAGTGTCAATGAAAAGCAAACGTTTCAAAAAGTCAGTTGTAGCTTCCATAATCATTACAAGCATACTTTGTTCTACTGTAAGATTAAATAAGAATGTATTTATGAGATAGCTGTTGAAAACGAACACAAAACTCTAGATTCTCCCTATTTTTCCTTATTTCTCTGCAGTTCACCATCATTGATAATGATCCCAACCAAAAGCAAAGCACCAGGCTCACCTTTTATACAGTAGTAAGAAGACTGTACATCAGTAAAGTTATTATGGTTCATTAGAAAGAGCTGCCATGGGGAAAAAAATGTCATACAAGGCTGCCAAGTTTCTGAAATTTCTATTTTAAAAGACTCTATGAATGTTGAACTTTTTGCTGACACTGTCTTGTTCGTACTGTAGTGCTTATCATCAGCATGGCACATGAGACAGTCACCTGGTTTCCTGAACCCCTGATATGATACCAGAGCTAGACTGGGAAGCTATTTTTCCTACTATCTAATCCATCATTTAAATCACGATGCAATGAGATTTAAATTCTATTTGAAAAAAGCTTTGCCTTTTGTCAGGTTTATTATCAACGATGAACCGCAGAGAAATAACATAGAAAGACTTGTAAGTTCTCAGGTTGGAGCTGAAAAAAATGATACAAAGTATGCATATAACTAAGTGATTAAAGAAGCTATAGTTGGTTGTCATAAGCACCTATGTGACGAGGCCAGACTGAAATAATTTTAAAGGAAAAAATAGATTTTATCTTAAATGTTTATATAACTTTTATTTTCACGAATATTAAAAACTATCTCTTAGAAGAAATTATGAGCTTATATACTGTGAGTTGAAACCCATGTGAAACCATGAAAAGGTAAGAAAGCAGCCACTGTTTCCTCTTAATCTGTCTCTGGATTTCAATAGTAGAGACCTATGGGGAAATGATAAAGTCACAGGGGACTGTGTGTACGTGCACGCTCAGTTGTGTTTGACTCTGTGACCCCATGGTCTACAGCCCGCCAGGCTCCTCTGTCCATGGACTTTTTCAGGCAAGAATACTGGAGTGGGTTGCCATTTCCTCCTCCAGGGGATCTTCCTGACTCAGGGATCAAGGCTGTGTCTCCTGTGCTGGCAGGTGAATTCTTTACCAACTGAGTCACCTGGGAGGCCTCCAGGAGATTATAGCAAAAGTAAATATGAGGAAAGAACTTGGATAAACAGATGTCTGGAGTAATTTATTTACCTGTGTGTGAACATGTGTGAAATTTAACTAAATGGGAGTGTTAAAGCTTTTCGCTTCTTCTCCTAGGAATATTCATTCAGCTCAAGAGCTGCTTGAGCAGAACTGCATCCTGTTCACTTCTTGGTCCATGAGATAATACATGGAGGCTCTGTGAGTACCTAACCAGTGCAGGATCTAACACAGTAGGCACTCAAATATTTAAATCAATGTCTATAAGCAATCAAACATATAGCATTAAAAAACATATTCTGATTGTTTCTTGGCATTTTGGAGAAGTTATATGGATAAAAATCTCAGCTACTCTTTTACAGATTCCAAAATAAGTATTATGGATGATTTCCATAGAAGTATTACATGAATGCTATGCAGCTGCATTTGCTATAGAAAGACATGTTTATGAAAGGACCCTCTTGAGAATTTGATAGAAATTCTTTAGAGACCATCTAATCTTGAGGCTCTTAAACATCAATGCAGAACCCAGTGCCAGGCTGAGTGTTTAAGAAACACCAGGGTGGTCTAAGGATCTGCTCCCTGTTCCTCTCCCACAGAGCTGGGGTGGTACCAGAAACTAGGTAATTTTTTTTTTTTTTAAATTCAGAATATTCTGGTGTACAGCCAGGCTTAACAAGTATTGATTTAACCTAATGGGAAAATTGACATCCAGAAAGTTTATGAGCCCCTCCCCAAGGTCAGTAGACTTAATGGCAAAGCTGAGACTAGAGTCTGGGTCTGCAAACATCATGCCCACAGCTCTTTAAAGACAACAGGCCACCTGTTCATCTTCTAGGCCAATGCTATATATTCCTGTTGCAACCTGCCCATATAATGACTGCATCTCCAGGGACCAATGGGACTACCAGTGAGAAGTATACAAGGTTTAGTCAGAAGGTCTGGGTTCAAATCCAGATCATCACCTTCCCAGACTGATAAGTCAAAACTTTCTGAAATGCAAGTCTTCTTATATATAAAATAGAAATGAGAGTTCCTTAGGGACCATTGTAAAGATATATGACTGTCAAGTATTTAAAAGCAAAGGTGCTAGGACACTTAAGAATTCTAAATAAGCTCTAAAAAAAAAAAAAAAGGGCAAGAGAAGTGGATATAAATGCTAAATATTGGGTTGGCCAAAAAAGTTGTTGGGATTTTTCCATAACATCTTACAGAAGAACTGAACAAACTTTTTGGCCAACCCACTAAATACAAGAAATAAAATTTTTTACAAATATAAAACACAGCATAAAAATTTGGAAACTGCGGTTTCTTGTAAAAATGGAAATATCATTATATATTGTTCTGTAAGTAATTTATATCAAAACAAATGCTATTTGTCCTTGAAATAAGACCTAGACACATTTTAAGTTTATGAAGTATGATAAGGGCTACTTTTATTTCACAAAGCTTTGAAATTCTATTGAACCATCATGCTAATAACAAGGTACACAAACGTGTAAAAAATAAGTTAAACATTAATAATATGGTTAATTATTTCTTTAACATTAATGATGTCATAGTTGAAGCTTAGCTGTCAGCTTCTAATTCCATTTAGATGGAATTAGACACGATACTGAGAAAAGTTGTTGCATCTTAGAAAACGTGAAATTTTAAAACCAGAAGTAATGTTCAGTTTTCTCCCCCCCAACTTTCTAACTTTTCTTTTTCCAAATAGCAATTCACTTGAGGAATCCTCTCCCAAAGCACTTTAAGTACCAAGTAAGTTGTAAAATTCTGTCCACTGAATTATAAATCTGACCCTTAGATTACTAATGCAAATCAGCTAAAAAGGTGCTGAGAAGCCCTGTGATAACCTTTGTCTAACACTTGACCACAGTTTCCTACATTTTACTGAATGGTTCTTAATGTCTCCCAAGGTCATTCCCAACTCCCTGTCCCCAGGCATAACAGGGTCCAAATTCTTGCTGATTCATGAACCTGCAAAATTTCCCCTAAATTTTTTGGGTGTCATTGTCAGAGTTGAAATTTTTTAGCCTGTTAAAACATGTAAAAATCAACTATAGTTTTATGAAACAAACAACAACAACAAAAAGACCAGACAGAATTTTAAAAGTATGTGAAACCTTTCTGGAAAATTCAGACTGCTCTATAAATAGATTCAAGTTATTTTTATAGTGATCCCCAGTAGGTTGTCAGGGAAAGAAAAATAAATAGTCATTAATGAAAAGAACTAGTCTTCTTCATCGAAAATAATTCTATACTTTTCCTATATAAGCAGGAGGTGCCTCCTGGAACTCTGAACAACCTGCCCCAGTAGAGCATTTTCTCTCTGCATCCTCCAAGGAGATGTCTGAGGTCCAGAGAAGACCAGCCATTCCCACAGACCCCGCCCCTTTCTCCATGAGTCCCTTCCATTCTGTCCCAGAAGCCCCTCCCCATGGTTGGGGTATTACAGGCTACCTTGGACCCCTGGCAAAATAACTCCCAGCCTCTTTAACACACCAGGGGCTGTACACTTACACATCTTAAGGAAAAGTTCTCATTTAAAAATGCAATTAAAAGGACAAAATATTGACTTAGCAGCTGTTTAGTGGCTAATTTAGATGGAATTCACTTTGCACCTAATAATTTTACTTTTATTCCTGACTCAGAACTATGCAAATATTCATAAAACATTAATGAGCAGTGAGACCTGGCGGTGCCCCTGAGCTTGGTTCTCTGGAAAGAGCCTAAAAAGAGGATCTATTAGGTGTTTTTTGGAGGTACTCAGAGGCTGAGAAAAAATAAGGCATAATTTTCAACTTAGAGGCTAGGCTTCATGCAGGAGAGCTGGAGGACAGAAGGGGTAATTATTTGGTCACCTTTCTTGGGGTAGAGCTGTAGAGACACTTAAATGACTTCTTGACAAGCTGGAATTTGCAACTTCCAGGCAGACCTGGGGTGTTGAGAGCCAAGGAGCTACAGAGCATTGTCAAGCTCACTCACATCCAGGGCTTTACAGGGTCTGACAATGGAACTGCTCTCCCTAATGCCAAATTCATGCTTCAGGACAAAGTGACTCATTTCCAGCCTGGATGGTTCTTCTGCATCCCTTGAGAGCTGCACAAAGCACAAACCCCTTCTTGTCACCTCTCCTCACCTAGTAACCCCTTCCTACATTTCCCTTTCCTTCCTGGCCTTTCTTCTTCCTCCAGCCACCTTTCTCTGGGTCACCCACAAGCCTCCAAATTCCACTGGAAACAAACGCTTATTTCTCTGGAAGGTTTCGGTAGAAGAGATTATTTTCCTACTTGCCTAAACCAAGTACTCATTTCTCTCCCATGATGCCAACTTCCCACAAGCCTTCTAAGCCAAGGCTTCTAGTTCTGTCACATCCGCCCTCAGGAAAACCTCTTCTCCTTAAAGCTGAGTTATCCACTAAGGCCAGTCAGCTTACTGGATGTTAACTCCTAGTTTGAGGAGAAAGCTGGACCCTGGCTCACAGCTCCGTGCCCACCAGACAACTCCTACCCTCACAGTTTCTTGACTGATCCCACTCCTATGACCTCTCTCATCATTGTACTTTCTGAACATGGTCACAAAGACTCCTTTGGAAATGTTTAACGATATCTTCCTCCCTGGCCACGGGCTCCTGGCCCTCCAGTTCTGTCAGTCTTTGACATTTCTTATTTTTCTTTTTGATACCACCGATCTTCCTCATTTTCTTCTCCTTTTCATCTAGTCCCTTACCTGAACTCCAAGCTCAGCAGGTGCCCCCAAATTCTCATCACATGCTCCCCCTTTCCTACCCTGGAGACCACTTGCAAAATCTGTTTCCAGGAAAGCAATTTCATCCCCATTTAACCAAAAACTCATTTCCAAACAAGCTAGAGAAAGAACAGTCTGAATTTTTCAAGAAATGTCCTTTAAATAGTTTCTCTGGACGCTACTAGCATTCCAAAATAGTCACTGCTAGAGGCTATTTTAAGGAAAAGATCAGGATGCTCTGTGGTTGGCATGTTAGTTATTTATATAAAGATAATGAGTTCTATGGCTCTTACCACAAATTCTGAATTGTTGAGGGTACTAAACTTGTAACAGACAAAAGGTAAAACAAAATTCTGTATTTTAAAATCTTTCAGGCAATAGGATACTGAGTGGCTTCAAGGAAATGATCAAACTATTTGGGGAAAAAAGTTTTTTTTTTTCATTCATTTCTCCAAATGGACACAATGTTCATTCTACTTCAAAATGGTTCAACTGGTCTGATCTAAAAGCTACTGTAATACTCACTCACACTCTCCAAGGCCATGCTAAGTTTACCCTATAAATGTGAGAATGCCTGCTCACAAGGAGAAAAAATCTGGGGATGGCTAAAAAATATGTATGCTTCCTTAAAGGATGCTATTTGTAGCTTCTTTATTTGAAAAATATTCCAAATATCTGGGCATAAGTACACTGTGACTATCAAATTGAATGGATGTCCACAATAAACCCTAGAAATGTTTACCCAGTAGTCAGTCAATTTACTCAGCAATGTCCACTTATTCAAGAAAGGATACTTACTTGTAAATTGTAGTCTTGTAGAATTTTAACTAAGGAATCTCTCAAATTAGGAATCTCCATTCCTTCCTTAATACGGTGAATCAGTAGAATCGGGTCAACATGTGTGCCAATGTTGTTTAACAAGCCAGTGATAAATGCTATAAGAAAACAACATATAAGCAACGGACTGGATGCAATTTTAGGCAAAAAGTTATTTCCTTTTAGTAAATGTTAAAACCATCTGAACTTCTAAATCCTCCCAAGAACTAATCTTCCTTTACTTTTCTCAAAGAAGCAGCTAAATGAGAAGAGATTTAAAAAAAAAATGAATTGGAGAACAAACGATTACTTCAGAACACAGTTTGTGATGTCAAAAAGAGGTGACTAATATTTATTGAGAATATACTATAGCTCAGTTATCATATACTTTTCTCCAATATTCTGCCAGATGGGAATGTTTTTTGTTCCCATTTTATGGAAAAGGAAAAAATAGGGTGGTTAATGAATTTGTCCAGGATCACACAACTAGCAATTTTTGAACCCAAAATCAAAGCCAGGGTAGACCCAGGTTCACAGTGAGCTTCATTACAACTTTGCCTCCTGTAAGATCCTTGAACTTCTCCTCTATTATGCTAAACTAGATTCTCAAAGTACTTTACTCTGTAATGAACCTGAATAACACCCTCCTCTTGTATCTCAGAAAAAAACAATTGTAACAGTGATTTCTAGAACTTGAAAAATCTTAAAATAGATAAGCCTTCCGACCAAAAAATAAAAAGGGGAAAGGGGGAGACTTTAAACCATGACTATCTTTAAAAGATACAGTCTTTAAATCATATCTGTATCTTTAAAAGAGGACTTTCATTAACTTTTGTTTCCTTCCAAACTGGGAGACCCAAGCAGAGGGGCAAGGAGAGGCAGCAGATACAGACCCCCCTGGTGTTGTACTGATAAGGGCGGGGGAGAGAGGCTCGCTGCTGCAGCAGCAAACCTCCAAATACTGTCGTCAGTGTCCGGTAACGCCTATGGGTTTCCATAGAGAGGACTGGTTAAGGGCTAGACTATACACTTTCAAAATAAATGCCCCCTGTGTACAAACAAAACCAGAATCTTTTATTCCGTTTGAGTGCAATACCTAAGACTATGCTTCATGGGAGCAGAGTTAATATCATGTCAATCACTTGTTCTTCAGGCTCTAGTCTTCCCTGTAGAGGGAGAGTTTGGGAAATCATTACTATGTATCTGACCTATTTTCATTATAGATACTTCACCATATTTTTAACTCAGTGCGTCTTGAGATGATGCTTACTCTAGACACAACTGGCTACATGGAGAGACAGAAGTTATGAAAGCAGATGGGTTTTCTACTTACGTGGTTTGTCGATGGAATACAAAATCAGATCTTCCCAGAGTTCTGCATCGTCCTGCTCCTTGGCAAATTCAATCGCTTTATCAACGTCATGCAATTCCTCCATGATCATCTTCAGGGCACTTCGGCTGTTACCCATTCGGCCTAGAATTATGTGCGAAACATGTTTACAATAATTTAATTAAACGTTTTAAGAGAAATCACATTTATCTTTATTTGTTTACATAGTTTGATAGCCATGACAAAAAGTGTATTTCTGTATATGACAACTGTACCTTAGTAAAATAAATCCTAATTACTAGGTATTTACTTTGTACTGAGTATTCACTTAAGTGCTTCACATGAATTACTTTGTGTAATCACTATAATCCCAGGAAGTATGTTCTGTTAATATTTCAATTTTATAAAAAAGGACAGACATGTTAGTCACTTGCCAAGATCATATAGTTACTAAATGGCAAATCTGGAATCTGAAACCAGGTCTGTCAGATTCTGACTTCCTTCTGATGAAAAGCAGAAAAAGAAAGAACCAATTTGTCAACCCATCCACAATTTATTTTGATTTACACTGTAAAGTGTGAACTGATAGTTTTATTACACAATACTAATTATCATTTCAGTAGCATTTATTAAATTATGCTACTTTCTTTACTGAGCTATGAAGTCTCCTTTTCCAAATACTAAATTCTTATATAAAACAGGCTTTAAACTCTGTTACTTTGGTCTAAAACCTATGTCCATTCTTGGAAAATTTATATCATGTTGTCACCCCATTCTAGTTTATGGGGACCAAAATGAATCAAAGGTACTTACTCAGAAGATAAACTGTCTCTTCTACAAAGTTTCTCTGTTGACAGATCTCAAGAGCCTTCAAATAAAGCAAGGTAAAAATGTTATGTGTTATCATATAAAAACAAATATCTACAGCCACTTAAACATACAAGTTTGAAAGAATTTCTCCACTGCCTCCCTTTAAAAACAAAGAAGTAAATAAGCCTCTTTAAGTTTTGCTTGTAGCTGTCCAGATTTCCCTCTGAGAGGTGCTGGACCCTACACAATTTAACTGATAACATATTTGAGGCAGAACATTCTAGAGCAAAGGCAGAAAGCAAGACGCTGAAACAAAGGTTCTTTCCCACAAGCTTTTTCTCTTTCTGCTACTTGAGGTTTCTTCATGGCACTGGTCTAAGCCCTGTTGCCTTCCACTGGACTGTAAGCTCTAGGAAAGGACTACTGTTCACAGCCGTATGGTCCCTGTACGGAGCAGTAAACATTTGCTGCATAAAGAATTAAACACTGGGGTGGGAATATTTCTACTGCTGGCTTTACAGGGTCTAGATGAAAACTCTGTTCAAGGATCTGTCAAAAGTGGGAGGAAAACTGAAAAGATACGTGCGCCCCAATGTTCACTGCAGCACTATTTACAACAGCGAAGACATGGAAACAACCTGACTGTCCATTAACAGATGAGTGGATAAAGAAGATGTGGTACATATATACAATGGAATGCCACTCAGCCATAAAAGGAACAAAACTGGTTATCTGTAGTGATCCGGATGAACCCAGTCTGTCATACAGAGTGAAGTCAGAGAAAAATACCTTATGTTAATGCATTATATATGGAATCTAGAAAAACTGTACACACTAACCTATCTGCAGGGCAGGACTAGAGATGCAGATGTAGAGAATGGACAGGTGGACGTGGGGGTGAGGAGGGAAGGAGAGGGTGGGATGAATTAGAGTAGCACTGATGTATATACACAATTGTGCAAACTGGCTAGCTAGCGGGAGGCTGCTGTAGAGCACAGGGATCTCAGCTTGGTGCGCTGTGATGACTTGGAGTGGGATGGCGATGATGGGGTGGGAAAGGAGGCTCAAGAGGGCGGGGGTATACATATACATATAGCTGACTCATACTGCTGTACAGCAGAAACACTGTAATTATACTCCATTTAAAAAAAATAACACCTTTAGAATTGGAATGAAACTAAGATAATGTTTTAGAGTTGTTTAGTACCTAAGTCATGTCCAACTCTTTTGGGACCCCATGGACTGTAGCCCACCAGGCTCCTCTATCCATGGAATTTCCCAGGCAAGAATACTGGAGTGGGTTGCCATTCCCTCCCCTTCAGGGGATCTTGCTGGCGTGGATTCTTTACCATTGAGCCACCAGGTACACAATCATTTAAATGAGAAAATGAGAAGACCTGAAGGTCACAATGAGGAAGAAACACCACTAATTTGATCACTCACACAATTCCTTTAAAATTATGTAGCAGACAAAAATGGAAATATAGATCAGTGGAATAGGATAGAAAGCCCAGAGATAAACCCATGTACCTATGGTAACCTAATCTATCACAAAGAAGGCAAGAATATACAATGAAGAAAAAACAGTCTCTTCAGTAAGTGGTGCTGGGGAAACTAGACTGTTACATGTAAAAGAATGCAATTAAAACACTTCCCAATACCATACACAAAAATAAACTCAAAATGGATCAAAGACCTAAATGTAAGACTGGACACTATAAAACTCTTAAGAGGAAGAGATAGGATACTCTTTGACATAAATTGTAGCAACATCTTTTCTGATCTACCTCTAAGGGTAATAAAAATTAAAAACAAATAGGACCTAACTAAAAATTTTTGCACAGCAAAGGGAACCATAAACAAAACAGACAACCCTTATTTGCAAATGAAGCAACCCACAAGGTATTAATCTCCAAAATATACGAACAGCTCATAAAGCTCAACATCACAAAACAACCCATTCAAAAAGATGAGGGGAAGCTAGAAACAGACATTTTGTCAAAAAAGATATATAGATGGCCAACAACCACATGGAAGATGCTCAACATCATTAAATATTAAAGGAATGCAAATCAAACTACAATGAGGTATCATCTCACATGGGTCAAAATGGCCATCATCAAATAATGTACAAACAATAAATGCTGGAAAGTGTGCTGAGAAAAGGGAACCCTCTTGTACTACTGGTGGGAATGTAAATTGATACTGTCACTGTGGAGAACACTATGGAGGTTCCTCAAAAACTAAAAACAGAACTACCATATGACCCACCAGTCCCACTCCTGGGCATATACCTGGAGAAGACCATAATTCAAATAGATACATTCACCCTTATGTTCACTGCAGCTATTTACAACAGCCAGGACACAGAAACAACTGTCCATCAACAGCAGACTGGATAAAGATATTACATATATACAATGAAATATTAGTCATAAAAATGAAGGCCACTGTACCATTTGCAGAGATGTAGATGGACCTAGAGAATGTCATACAGAATGAAGTCAAAAAGAAAAAATGTCCTATTAACACTTATATGCGGGATCTCAAAAATGATACCCATGAACTTATTTGCAAAGCAGAAACAGAGACACAGATGTAGAGAACAAACGTATGGACACCAATGGGGGAAGGGGGTGGGGTGAACTGGGAGACTGGGATTGGTATTTCTATACAACTTACACTATGTATCAAATAGATAACCAATGAGAACCTACTTTATAGCACAGGGATCTCTACTCAGCACTCTGTGGTGACCTAAATGGGAAGAAAATCCAAAAAGAGGGGATATATGTATAACTGATTCACTTTGCTGCACAGCATAAATTGACACAACATTGTAAAGCAACTATTCTCTAACAAAAATTTAAAAAGTAATGTGGCAGAGATGGTGAGATGTTCCCTAATATCCGTTGCCCACTTCTTCTATAGTTGTAAGATTACAGGTGGTTGAGTGATTGCCCAGAATTAAAACCTCAAGGCCTCTCCGGGAGTAGGAGAGCTATGTGACCAGTATCCACCATGGAGATGAACCAGAAATGTGGGATGGCAGCTTCTCTCTTATTTTTCATCCTTTCATCCAAATTGCTCTTGGAACATGGATGATAAGGAGACACAGGAGACCTGGGTTGGATTGCTGGGTCAAGATCCTCTGGAATAGGAAATGGCAACCCATGGACAGAGGAGCCTGGCAGCCTACAGTCCATGGAGTCACAAAGAGTTGGACACAACTGAGCACATACACAAAGCATAAAAGCATGTTTTCTTATTTTAGATTCTTGAATGTTCCTGAACAATAGTGCTCCATCTAGAGGAAAAAGTAGGACATACATATGTGCATGTATGCAAAAAAGGAAAATAACGGAAAATAAGTGACAAGACAGAATAATAACAAAAATTGAGTAAAAAATGATGTAAAAAATAATATTCAAATTTTTCCTTTCCTTATTTAATGTGAAGTTAAGTAACAGAGTTAAAAAGTTGGGAGTTAACTAATGGAAACTTTATCAGCCCTATCTACTATATCAGTTTTATAATGATTTCTACATAGCCTTGACCCCAGCATCTTTTATACAGTCTTATTTTTCTTTAAGGAAAATTAATAAACTATGCATCTCCTACTTTATTCCTCTAGATTCATATATACTGCCACCTTGTGAATGCAATTAGATATGAGAGTGACCATAAGTTCAGGTATTAATGATAAAGCTAATATTTTGCTTTTAACTATTCTAGGCATAAGCAAATCAGATTTGCAAATATGAAAACTAGGATGTGATGACCACACCTGGAAATGACAGAAAAATAAACAGTTTAAAAACTGATGTCTCTCACAATTCTTGTAATATTGAGGAATATCTTTATTACTATTGCTGTTATTATTTTAATTAACTTATTAAACCTGAAAAAAATGATTCCTTACCATAGTGGAAAGTATAGGGGACCCAAAGTTAAGAGACTCAGGTTCTAAGGCTCAGCTTGTTGTCTTATAGCTCTAGACTGGGGGGAAATCTACTTAGGTTTTTATGAGTCAGTAGTTTTTCTATGTTACAAGTAAACACAAAAAGGAATTTGTTTCTAAGATGAAACAAAGTGTGCACAGAGTTATTATTTCTAGGGAGAAAGGAATGAGATGCTACATGAATTAAAGTCAAGAAAATCTGCTTTAAGATGTCTTGGGGTGTGTGAGCAAGGACAGTGGTAATTTTTTTTGCAAATATACGGACTTCCCACAGTGGAGTCTCAAGCAAAGATAATCTCTAGATCTTTAACATGAAAGCCTAATGACTTCATTATAGTGACACGTTTCAACCACTACTATCTCAAATCCATTTTGTTCAAAATTCGCTTTCCACTGAAAGTTATCTTAAAAAAAAAAAAAAACTACTTCAAACATAATTGTTCTCAGGTTTGTGCTGAATTCTCTTATATGCAACTGATTCTTCCCAGTAGCTCAGAGAGAAAAATTCCAAAGGGCCCACATAATGCTCCAGGTGGGTTCTCTGTATTAGAAATATCACGTGTGGGGATGAGAATTTCTGACGCTCCCTTTGTGGGCAGAGCAGTGTGCCTTCCATTGAACACTACCAGAGAGGAAAACTGTAAACCAAATGGGTTGAAATCATGTTCCAGACACAGCCGTACTGGAATCCAAGTGGAGCCTTTGTACGGTGTTCAGGAAAGGGGGAAGAAGGATGCCTGGGTGGGTGCGGATCACCCTCGTGCGGGGGCTCTGGCTGAAGGGTCAACGGGACAAGGCCAGGTCTGCCTGAAACACACGATGCTTCCTTCAAAGTGAGGTACAAACACAAGGGCAGAGTTCAAAGATTCTCCCTCTTGTTCTAGACTATAAATTCAGAAATGAGAAAAGAGGAAAACTTGCTTTTCTTTTTTATGATGATGTGTTTTGAAATTAATTCTTAAGAAAAACCCTAGGGCCCAAACGTAAACTGTTAATGTTTTTCCTAAACTAACATACAGGCAAGATTTTTTTTTTAATTAACTGAAGAGTCAGAAAATCCATTGAGCTGAAACTGGTTCATAGTAAATTCAACACATTTGAAGTTAATCAGCTTGGGCTGAAGAAACAACTAGAAAAGCTGTGATTGCACATAAATTGTGTGTTGTCAGTCAACTTCTTAACACATGTCTCTTACGGGTCAAATACTTTGTTTTGTTGCCACATATGGCTGATGGTAGAAAGTACTTGCTCTCTGGCCATCTTAATTTAGGAAGACACATGTAGATGGTAGAGAACATTCCAGATGGTGTGAAGAACCATGGGAAACAAAACTGAGGGTCTTCAATCACCCAGTTTCTAGTACACACATGGTGAGTATTGTAGTTTATTTTGAAACGGCAGGCTCATAACACTTACTAGTTCATATTCAGCCCTAATTAGAACCTCACAGGTATTAATTTATTCATTCGACTGGCATGCAATAAACATTTAGTGTCTAATGTGTGGATGGCTACTGAGTTTATGAGAATCAGTGAACTCATAAACTCCTTTTCCCTGAAGAATTTATAGGATGGTGGAGAGACTAGAAACTGTGGTTATAACTATAGTTAACTACATTATAACTATAATGGAATTGAGTATGACAGAGAAATAGAAAAGTACATCATGTGGGTATTTATAGCACCCAGGATGCAGGACTGAAGTTATGTATCAACTTGGAGTCCTGACAGGGGCAGTTGCCTCTGGCTTTGGGTGGTCTGTGTCCCCCTCCCAGGCTGACTTTGCTGGTAAATGGATCAGACTCCGGACAGTGTTTTACAGTTGACTGAGTTCCAGACCCTGGATCAGACCTTTATCTCAGTTAAACCTGGCATAGAGATACTTGAGGTCCTTGCCAAAATCTGATCAGACAGGACCTCCCATTGTTATAGAATGCCCAGAAAAATCTCGTACCTGGAGAGCCAGTCTTTCCCTTGAACGAGGATGGACGAGCAGAGACAGAAGACTAAAAGAACCCAGAGCTTACCAACAATGACAACTCTCACCTCACAGTGTTTGAGCCGGCGCATCTGGGACTTACCTTTTCAAGGGGGCAGTGGATACTGTCTCGGAGAAATGGAAGCAAGTTGGGTCGGTCGAATTCAGCATAAAGGCTGATCTGCTTCTCATGGTAGCGCTGTCCCTTATGATGGTCTCTTTTGAAAAGCTTATGCAGATACTAAAAAGGGCAAAGGAACAAATGAGGGATATTAAAATATGGAAGTGATACCTATTTAACATTGCTATTTTCAGCCACAGACAGGCTGGCGGAAAAGCAATTTTTGGGAAAAATCTCTAGGTGAAGGGGAAATGGAAAGAAGACATCTTGGCAAGAGCAAGGAGGTACTGGTACTTCCTAGAATGGCCCCGAATGACCTGTTTCTGCCTCTTACCAACCATGTGGCCCTGGGCAGGTCGCTAACCTCTCTGTGACTGAGTTTCTTTATCAGCTCATGTGAAGACCGAATGAGCTACCATTTGTAAATCACTTAGAACCACACCTGGCACGTAATAGGCACTGCGGAAATGTTAATGACAGGAGCTGTTAATATTCTCACCGTCAACTGCTTCACCTCAGAAATAAAATGCTTGATCAGTGGTATTTCTAGATTGTAAAAATTCTCATCCTTTATACAAAATGGGGTAGAGTCGTAGAGCAAGAACATGTTAAAAATAACTCCAGTAGCAAGCGCTAAATTAATTCTCATATTTTCTAAATCTCTTGTTCTTAAGTTTTACTGAGATCTGTGTTTGCCATGAAATGCTGCCTCCACTGGGGACCTCAAAAAGTGAAAAAAATCAAGAAGAGTTAGGTGTTCTGAACCCATTTTCATAGCTGATTCCTTTTTCTGACTGTCTGAAAAAGTTAATGAACCTTCAAGGGAGTGAGTGATTCACTTTCTACTTGGAGTAGTAGCAAGGCTACCAATATATTGCACAGAAGTCAGAAATCGATGTCCAATGTTTAGTTCATGTTTGTGGACACAAACACCCTAGAAGCCACCTGAGGCGGGAAGACTTCATTACACCGAGTGCATCAGTGCATCGGCCCCCTTGACTAAACTGGGTCTTCAACACAGAGCCTCGGCCTGCCCGAAGCTGCTGACGGGGAACGAAGTTGCTGGAGCCTGACGCTCGCTGTTGTATGTGGTCACTAAATAAGCCCAACCAGGACACAGGCACGCTGAGACCCCTCCTGGGGTTAACCGCTCCCCTCTCTCTCAGGCAAGAACTAGGGGAGTCCGAGAGAAGTCCCTGCTCCAATGAAGACTCCGGCCACTCCACTTGGCATGGTGTCAGTGTTTAGAAAGATGGTAACAAGAACCCTGCATGCGAGACAGCAAAAGAAACGCAGATGTATAGAACAGTCTCGTGGACTCTGTGGAAGAGGGCAAGGGTGGGATGATATGGGAGAATGGCATTGAAACATGTTAAGTATCATATGTGAAATCAATCCCCAGCCCAGGTTTGATGTTTGGGGCTGGTGCACTGGGATGACCCAGGGGGAGGGAATCGGGAGGGAGGAGGGAGGGGGTTCTGGAGGGGGAGCATATGTATACCCATGGCAGATTCATGTCAATGTATGGCAAAACCAACACAATAAAGTAAAGAAAATTGAAAAAAAAAAAAAAAGAGCTGACACACTGCGGTTTCCCAGAAGGGCAAACGGATTAAGAAGGTTCTGTCACATCTTTGGGGCAAATGTATAGAGACAGTACTTTGCCTGACAAGAGACAATGGGCCACTTCGGTGTGAGCGCTGCCACCATTCTACCACTGCCCTAATGACACTGTCACTTGATACCTGCCGCCTGTAATCCTGTCTCATGGCTGATGGAAGCCAGAAATCACTGCTTTGCAAACAAATTTCATGATGACCCACACAGAGGTATCTTGCTTCGGTAAGCAAATAATCTGGAGATTTTCAATCATGAACAACAGAGCAAAAAGCATTCAGACAACCACTGAGCCAGCAACAAGGGGACAAACCACCCACCC
Organism: Antilocapra americana; assembly: GCA_007570785.1. NCBI lineage: Eukaryota > Metazoa > Chordata > Mammalia > Artiodactyla > Antilocapridae > Antilocapra > Antilocapra americana. Next base: position 6,360,525 of record ML660772.1, read on the forward strand.
CCCTAAGTCACTTCACGTTCCTATATTGGAGTCTTCTAAAGCTTCAATGCATGAAACTGACTTATAAATGCTATTTCCTAACCCTCCTCCTGGGATGCAAAGAGGTGCGCAAAGATACAATAGTCTTATATGATGCTCACAGGCCTACTGGAACAACCCCTATTTTCACTGAAGACTTCTCTGGTATCCTTTTGAAAGGACATAGAAAAACGTCTCTTCCTGTTTTACTCCCATGATGACAGCCATGCAGAGAATCAAAGGAGCCCCCCAACAAAAGAAATCTAGAGTAATGGGCCCAATGGCACCACCACATGACCCCGTAAGAAAATAAGGCACAGGCAGTGTCAGGGTGAGACGTCAAAAAATGAGGCTCTGATCTGTGAGTGTTCTGTGTGGTCCTGGACAAGGAGCAGCTGTGTGGTGTTTCCTTAGCAGGAAAACTTGGTATCTTTGGTGCACAGTCAGGGCACTGGCTTGGCTGTAATCGATGCCATAGTTATATAAAATGGTAACTAGAGAAGTGTGGACAAAGAGCACTTACCTGCCATTCGTAAATAATGAATGTTGCCCACCATCAAGCCCTCAAAGCCACTGCAGCCAAACCAGCAGTGTACCCTGAGAGGAAGTCAGCTTGGAGAAAAACACGCACTGGCCCTGGACAGTTAAGATGTGCATCTAAGGGACGATTTCAACGAGCCCAGACTCTACTACCTTCCTTCACAAAGCGAGGCGCTAAAATCATTAACTTGAGACGTCTGTTTTCTGTATCTGTGGTTAGCGATACTCTTCTGATGTCTCACTATAGTTTTGTTTTTTTCCCAGCAAAAACTGCTATATATCCCGGCTCCCCTGACCCCTTTGGAACAGTCCCTTAGCGCTATCTAAGAGGCTGCTCTCCCAGGCTATAGTTCACTGTATGTGCTCAACGAAACATAATGCTCAACTTTCAGAGTGTGTATTTTTTTTTCCTCCAGTTGACAGAAGGAAGCTGCTTACTTCTAGGCAAAGTTTGATGATTCAAAACTGTGATAACTTTTTTTTTTTTTAAATCACAATTCAACTGTGAGTCGAAGTTCAAGTTTCTGATCTGTTATTAATTCCTACTCTGGATTCTGATCATCTGCTGCATTATCATAATTACAGAATATCGTTTGTGTTCACGGCAGTCTTCTCAATCCAATACTGGAAGGTGATTTGCTGCTCTATTCAATCAAAGAGCAAAAGAAGAGGACTGTCATGCTTACCACGTGCTGCAACTCTGGTCTGTCTTCTAATTCTTCCACTACTTTTTTAATCTATAGGGAAAAAAAATTAAATGTAGAGTTGAGGATGCAAATACAGCTGTAAAATTATTTGATAAACATCTCTCTTCTTTATGGTGATAGTAGTCTCAGATACTCATCTGTTTCAATACATATAAAGGCACTCACTGAAATTTTATCTTCATTGTCCAGAAGCATATCAACAGCTTTCTGCAATATGAAAAAATACCCAGTCACTGAAACTTGCCACAGAAAAAGAGAACACAGAACATAATGTGTTACATATGGTATCACCATGAAAGGCAGAGGGCCTGTTTTACATGGATAAGAGGGTTCTTAGCTTTAGAATTTGAGATATTTCTAAATGTATTTTAAAATTTGTTTCAATCTGCGGTCTCTGTGCTTTGCATACAACATAAAATGGTGCTGTGCTACAACTTACAATACAAAGCACTTGTATTAGTCCCAGTATCACAAAAAAAGAGCTTTCTTTCTGGTCACATGAATATTGATGGAGTCCCTCTACAGATTCCACAGATATAAGTAGCTGGTCTTATGTGGAGAAGAGGATAAGACACAGAAGGGGGAAAAAAAAAAAACACCTGAAGCTTCGTAACAGTATAAAGCGTATGGATTTATAGAATTGAGTTTAGCCAGCTTTATCATTCATGAAACACAAGTAGGAAGACAGCCCACCAGACTAAGCCTTGTACAGAGTCCCTGGGTCTTATTCTTCACTCTGCTATTACATTGCCTACCAGTCTGCTGAATTTTTTTTTTTTTTCTGAAACATTAGGATGTTGGAAGAGATTACCCTTAAGTTATTTTCTAATTTGAAAGTTATGTGATTCCTTGAGCTCATGCTCTTGAACAGCAATGAATTTGAACTCATTCATCTTTTGTCTACAGTTTCATATGCAAAATAAGCTCTTGAGACACATGAGGGGTGGGTCAGTCATGAGGGGAGACTGGCTATGGGAAATCAATGTCTATATAAGTTGCTCATCCCCTTAACCATCTTCTGCCAGAGAAGTAGAAGTTCTGCACCTGAACTTCCTGGACTCTGCATTATTTTTAGATCTGTACTCCCTAAGGACTTGACTCATACAGTATGAAAAATGGGCTAAAAGCCATCTTTCAGAAAAAGGAGATTTAGCTTCTATTCAAATTAAGTTAAATTAAGTTTAAGTCTAATACACAGCACGTAATAGATACATAATACAGCACATAACACCCCTAGATACAGCAAAATAAAATTTTAGAAAGTCCAAGTAACCTCTTTGGAGCCTTAAGTGTTCTACTCTTTGATTTATCTAAAATTTCAACCTTTCTAGTAACAGCTACTGTGTTTTATGAATCTCTTTCTTTTTATCACTAGCACTTGGCATTAACTTTGTTTTTAAAAATACAATTTGTATCACTTTACAAGACCCACTGTGAACTGTGGAGGCTGGGTGCCCACATCACGACAAAAGTGAAAGTGATAGTTGCTTAGTCTTGTCTGATTCTTTGTGACCTCAAGGACTGTAGCCCTCCAGGGTCCTTTGTTCATGGAATTCTCCAGGTAAGAATACTGCAGTGGGTAGCCAGTCCATTCTCCAGGGGATCTTCCCAAGCCAGGACTCAAACCCAGGTCTCCCACATTGCAAGCAGATTCTTTACCATCTGACCCACCAGGGAAGCCATTATTATGAAATATTCAGTTTATTATGAAATATTACATCCTACATGTCTGGGCCTGAGCATCATCTAAGAGCAATGGAAACTCCACATGCTAAAGCTGTGAATGCCAGAGAATAAAAGTGCAACAAACAGACCAGAATAGTTTACTTACAGCTTGAATTCTGGGACACACAATTAAGAGGACTGAATGACTAAAATGCCTCTTGCTGAAAGTGAAAGAGGAAAGTGAAAAAGTTTGCTTAAGGCTCAACATTAAGAAAACTAAGATCATGGCATCTGGTCCCATCACTTCATGGCAAAGAGATGGGGAAACAGTGGAAACAGTGTCAGACTTTATTTTTTTGGCTCCAAAATCACTGTAGATGGTGATTGCAGCCATGAAATCAAAAGACACTTACTCCTTGGAAGGACAGTTATGGCCAACCTGGATAGCATATTGAAAAGCAGAGACATTACTTTGCCAACAAAGGTCCGTCTAGTCAAGGCTATGGTTTTTCCAGTAGTCATGTATGGATGTGAGAGTTGGACAGTGAAAAAGGCTGAGCGCTGAAGAATTGATGCTTTTGAACTGTGGTGTTGGAGAAGACTCTTGAGAGTCCCTTGGACTGCAAGGAGATCCAACAAGGAGATCAGTCCTGGGTGTTCATTGGAAGGACTGATGTTGAAGCTGAAACTCCAATACTTTGGCCACCTGATGCAAAGAGTTGACTCATTGGAAAAGACTCTGATGCTGGGAAGGATTGGGGGCAAGAGGAGAAGGGGAAGACGGAGGATGAGATGGCTGAATGGCATCACCAACTCTATGGACATGGGTTTGGGTGGACTCCAGGAGTTGGTAATGGACAGGGAGGCCTGGTGTGCTGCAGTTCATGGGGTCACAAAGAGTCAGACACAACTGAGTGACTGAACTGACTGAATGAGCTAAAGCATATGGCTAGTTTCTTTGTTCCTATGAATTACAATGAAGTGTTTTACTGAAAAAAAAAAAAATTACTTCACATACACACAACTTTAAAAGTTCCACATCAAATTATGATTGCTTTTACAGAAAAACCACATCAACTAAAGGAGTCCTGAATGCCAACTACTAAAGGGAACATCTGGTGAGGGTCAGAGTGTCCTGAACAGTTATCATACAACAGGTTATGTGATTTATTAACTACTCTAGCATGTGGACAAATGTCTATTACAAACTTGGGACAGCACAAATAATTTATCAGTAGTAAAATAAGAAACACATAACTGATTCACTTTGCTGTACACTTGAAACTAACATATACTATAAATCAACTATACTCCTATAAAATTTTTTTAAAAATAAAGAAATCTTAAAAAAATGGAAAAGAAACATTACCTCAGAATCAAAATCCATTAATAAAACAATTTTATCCTTGATAGAACTGAAAAGATTATGTTTGTGGATCAACTGGAAAACATCCTTATGTCTTAACGTTAGGTATATTTCCAAAGCATTGCCATAGTTTTTGTCATAGGTGTACCTGGTAAGACAAAAAGTTTTTACATTAGTGTTCATCAACACTTCTAATAAAACATGATGATATATTCAATAAATCATTTTTGACTTAAATGAAAACTGAAACACTTGTTTAGAAAGAAAAATTACCTTTTTTAGAGAAGTGTTCCTTGGGACTGAGCTATATGTGACTAATAAGCATTTCTTTCTCAGAACCTTGAGAAAATTTTAGAAAATTGACAATATTCTATTGTCAATATTCTGTCAATATGGACAAAAACTAATTTCTTGCAGAAAACTCTCAAAATGTTTTAGAGAAATCCATATACAAAGATATTATGACCCCAAATGAAGGAAATTCTTATTCTAGTAATAGAAAAATCAGTTACAATTCTTACAAGCAGTATTCAGCTGACAAATGGGTGATATTCCAAAAGCTTGTCTGTAAGGAGGTTGTATGAAATTCAAATGTGTTTTTGTGTTGAAACAATGTTTTATACATTGCTTAATTTCGCAAGTCAGCTCCTAAAGGCCAACTGATGCTAAGCCGAATTGGGTTCATTATTAGTACTACAGAATTATCATTACTATTAGTACAGTGTTAGTAACTAAAGAATCCAAGGAAAACTAGAACAATGTTTCCAGAAGAAAATGATTAGTATTCCAACTCAGTGTCACAAACAAAACTCCTTTCATGGAAAGTCTTAACAGCCCTGATTCCAGGCCATTGGGTTTACTTTTCCTGGTCTTGGGCAAAAGAGGTAAGAGTGATAGAAGGGTTTGTCTGAGATGGTGGGAGTGTGAGGACGGACTGAAGCATGATGGTCTTCCTGAGATTAACTGCAGTGTGCTTCTTGTTTCACTCATCAAAGGTCCTAGGGCACGGGTGTACCTTATCTGTCTGCATAACAGGCATTTAGCACAAAGCCTGAGTCACTGAAGGTGCCCCCAAAATACAAAAAGCATTGACCAAGCTTCCATATTCTGAGACCTGACTCAGTGCCAGGCACTGCACTCAGTTCTTGATTAAGAAATTTCATGAAAACCAACCCATACGCAATTGTCCCCTGTGATCTTATAGATAAAGAGTCTACAGTTTGAGAAGTTTACTAACTTGCAGATCCAAGAATGACAGAAACCAGAGCCTCACTGGGAAAATGACTTGCTGTAGAAGTATAAGACCTGGCATCCTTTCCTCCCCAAACCACTGCCTCCACCAAGTGTGCTGACCAAAGTTCCTCTCCTCTGGGAAACAGATTACAATTATACAGTCTCACACATTTCCCTTTCCTTACCTTCTAGCTGTGCACTGGAGGCTTATGCAAAGTTTTCTACTAAGAGTGAATATAGGAAAATGGTACATACAAACTTGTATTCTCCCAATTCAGTTTGCCAGATCTAAAATATGAAAACTTTTCATGACGATTGATTTGGGAGAAAAAAAGCATTAAAATATACTCACAATTCTGCCAGGGTTTTAAGTAAGGTCCTGTTCTGACTGTCTTTCTTCAGGTGATCCCGAACAGCTTGAACTATTACTGAATTGTTGTACAGATCTCCCGGCCATTCTCGGATCAACGTGGCAAAACCCTAACAGAGAGGGAAAAAACAGAACACTCTTTAAAAAGGAAAGCTATCCCAAGAGTTCAAACAATGCCTGAAAGTTTTCAGGGAAAACACACAAAACCCTTTTATGATGAAAACATTGGTCCATAAACATATCATCAGTTTTGAGACTATGGGTTTGGTGGTGGCAAGGGAGGCATAGAATGACCACAGATCCATTTCCATTGGCCACTCCTGAGAAGTGAAGTGGGCAGAACCATCCTTGCTCTTATTATCAGATGAAATGCATGAGGAAGCGAGGCCCTGGGGTCCTTCCATTAGGCACCACTGCACAGAGTATAGGTCTGCTTGCTCTCTCCTCACTGTGGACTAACTAACACCTGGAAGGCACTCCTTGACATCTTACAGATACTGTCCAAGTAGCCAGCACTGTGCACGTGGTGGCTTTGTTCCCATGGCGGAATCACCCAGCATCCCACGTTCAGCAAGTTATCATCTCTATCTTCCTTCCACTGGGTGCCTCTAATTCTAATTTGGTTAGGGATTTGGGACTTTGATTCAAGTCTTACCCCCTGCTCTTACCCTGACTCTTTCTGGATTTCAAATTTTGTGGTTCTCATAGAAAATTCCAGATCCCTTGATTGAATCCTGTCTCCAGTGCTGTAGATCCTGTCTCCAGAGCTTTCCAGTGCTGTGAGCCAGTGTTCTGGGCAGCCTCTGCCATGCTGATCCCTAACTTTAGCCCTTGTAACTCAAAATACTTGGGATCAGTTTACTTACTGATCTTTGGCAACTTTTAGGGGGGAAAAAAAACAAAACCAGAAACCTTAGATGTTTCCATAGATAGCAGAAGGAATAAAAATACTGACATTATTGAAAAAATTATTAATATTAAATAACTCAATGAATGCCTTAATGAGGCTTCTCTGGTGGCTCAGATGGTAAAAAATCTGCCTGCAATGCAGGAGATCAGGGTTCAACCCCTGAATCGGGAAGATCCATGGGAGAAGGGAATGGCAACCCACTCCAGTATTCTTGCTGGAGAATTCCACGAGCAGAGGAGCCTGGTGGGCTACAGTCAGACAGGACAAAGAGTCAGACACGACTGTGTGACTATCACTTTACTTCAGCGCCTTAATGAACTACTTTTAATTGGTTTAAATGATACTTAGAAATGAAAACAGCATGGTGGAATTTGCTTCTGTAAAGTACTAGGATTTGGTAAGAAGAAAAATCATGAAAGAATCAGTCAGGAATATAGTTTCAAGTCCAGTTTCTACTCAATTATCCCCTGGGAAGGATGGCAAAAGATCAGAACAATTGGCTGTATATTTTCTATTCAAACTGCAACTTTCCTTCATGTGACCATGACTACAGTTTGATCTGTGAGATCTGGGAAGGAGATTTACTTAGTAAAGAGAACACATTTTATAAAACCACTGAATCACAACATTAAAATATTCTCTGAATCAAAACGATACTTTGAGTCAAGTACAAAGGATCAAGTTTCTGTTTTCTTAAGACTCTGTAATTTATAAGGTTAAAAGAAAACAGTCCTGACAAGATTTCCACCCCAATACTAGCAATTCTCAGTAGCCCTGAGACCAGGAATAATACTATTCAGGGAAAGATGAAAGCTTGGCTCCTTTTTTATTTTCCTGATTCAGTTAATAGCCTTGCAGCACTGCCAACTTCTAATGAAAATAAGACAAAATGACCGGTCACACTGTGTGATTAAAAACGAAACGACTCCAACGTAAACTGAAATAACACTTATCACATTTCACATTAGGCTATTCTCTGCTTAACTGATTTTATGTACCTCTGATTAAATATGATGAAAAATACTGATAAAATTACCCTGAAGCCTTTATTAATAATTAGAAGACACAGTTATCACAGGGAGGTATTAGAATCAAGTGGCAAAGTAAGAGATTCCCTTGGTGCCCATCATAGGAAGTAAAAGGTTAAGGACTATTCATTAAATGAAATGCCACAAAAATCACCTCATTTTTAACATGCTTATATATCTTTTATTAATATTACAAAGAAAGGCTTAACTATTTAAATAATTCTGGTAGGCTGTAAATTAAAAATTATATTAAAAAATTTCAGTATAAATGCCACACAAAGAAATCATGAAGCATCAGTACCTTAAAGAAAATACTTTTAATTTCATATATTTTTTACTATATTTTTTATCAATGTTTAAAAAATAATTTTATTTTTGGCTGTGCTGGGTCTTTGCTGTGGGCTATTTTCTAGTTGCAGAGAGTGGCAGCTACTCTCTAGTGGTGGTGCGCAGGCTTCTCCTTGCGCTGGCTTCTCTTGTTGCAGAGTATGGGCTCCGTTGACTCGTGGCATGTGGGATCTTCCTGGAACAGGGATTGAACCTGTGCCTGCTATGTTGGCAGGCATATTCTTTACCACTGAGCCCCAGGGAAGCCTCTTATATTTTTATTTTTAATCTGACCTTTAGTACTATTTAAGGCACAGAATTTTCATCCACATTATATGTGATCAAGTGTTGCTACAAAACATTGCTATCTGATCAACTCTGTGACAGTTTAATTCAAAACTAAATATGAAACTGAGAATGATGGGAGTTAAAATATGAATTACTTACAAGAGCTTATGACAAAACCAAAGTACTCATGAACTTCTTATTAATAACGACTAGGAAGGCACACTGAAACATTCAGCAAAAAACCATCTATAAGTTTTCCGTTCAGTTCATTTCAGTCGCTCAGTCGTGTCCGACTCTTTGCGACCCCATGAACTGCAGCACACCAGGTCTCCCTGTCCATCACCAACTCCCGGAGTCCACCCAAACCCATGTCCATCGAGTTGGTGATGCCATCCAGCCATCTCATACTCTGTCGTCCCCTTCTCCTCCTGCCCCCAATCCTTCCCAGCATCAGAGTCTTTTCCAATGAGTAAACTCTTCGCATCAGGTGGCCAAAGTACTGGAGTTTCAGCTTCAACATCAGTCCTTCCAATGAACACCCAGGACTGATCTCCTTGTTGGATGGACTTGTTGGATCTCCTTGCAGTCCAAGGGACTCTCAAGAGTCTTCTCAAGCACCACAGTTCAAAAGCATCAATTCTTCTGCACTCAGGTTTCTTCACAGTCCAACTCTCACATCCATACACGACTACTGGAAAAACCATAGCCTTGAGTAGACGGACCTTTGTTGGCAAAGTAATGTCTCTGCTTTTCAATATGCTATCCAGGTTGGCCATAACTTTCCTTCCAAGGAGTAGGCGTCTTTTGATTTCATGGCTGCAATCACCATCTACAGTGATTTTGGAGCCCAGAAAAATAAAGTCTGATACTGTTTCCACTGTTTCTCCATCTCTTTCCCATGAAGTGATGGGACCAGATGCCATGATCTTAGTTTTCTTAATGTTGAGTCTTAAGCCAACTTTTTCACCCTCCTCTTTCACTTTCAGCAAGAGGCTCTTTAGTTCCTCTTCACTTACTGCCATAAGGGTGGTGTTGTCTGCATATCTGAGGTTATTGATATTTCTCCCGGCAATCTTGATTCCAGCTTGTGCTTCTTCCAGCCCAGCATTTCTCATGATGTATTCTGCATATAAGTTAAATAAGCAGAGTGACAATATACAGCCTTGACATACTCCTTTTCCTATTTGGAACCAGTCTGTTGTTCCATGTCCAGTTCAAACTGTTGCTTCCTGTCCTGCATACAGGTTTCTCAAGAGGCAGATCAGATTGTCTGATATTCCCATCTCTTTCAGATCCATGATAACTGTGGATCACAGTTTCCTGTGATCCACACAGTCAAAGGCTTTGGCATAGTGAATAAAACAGAAATAGACGTTTTTCTGGAACTGTCTTGCTTTTTCGATAATCCAGCAGATGTTGGCAATCTGACCTCTGGTTCCTCGGACTTTTCTAAAACCAGCTTGAACATCTGGAAGTTCACAGTTCATGTATTGCTGAAGCCTGGCTTGGAGAATTTTGAGCATTACTTTACTACTGTGTGATATAAGTGTAATTGTGCGGTAATTTGAGTATTCTTTGGCATTGCCTTACTTTGAGATTGGAATGAAAACTGACCTTTTCCAGTCCTGTGACCACTGATGAGTTTTCCAAATTTGCTGGCATATTGAGTGCAGTACTTTCACAGCCATCATCTTTAAGGATTTGAAAAAGCTCAACTGCAATTCCATCACCTCCATTAGCTTTGTTTGTAGTGATGCTTTCTAAGGCCTACTTGACTTCACATTCCAGGATGTCTGGCTCTAGGTGAGTGATCACACCATCGTGATTATCTGAGTCGTGAAGATCTTTTTTGTACAGTTCTTCTGTGTATTCTTGCCACTTCTTCTTAGTATCTTCTGCTTCTGTTAGGTCCATAGCATTTCTGGCCTTTATTGAGCCCATCTTTGCATGAAATATTCCCTTGGTATCTCTAATTTTCTTGAAGAGATCTCTAGTCTATTAGCTTTAAGTTATGCTTATTTCTTCCACTCACAGTCAAAAGTTTTCCAGCTATGAATCAGCAAGATATTTTTAATGATATATGATTTAAAAGTTTCTGGAAAAAAATAACGGTTGAATCATGAATTGTAAGAGAATCACACAAATAATAAAATTGCTTTTTATTGTTAAATTACACTACTTTAAAAAGGACAAGTATACTAAGCTTTGGTATTTTGAAATAAAGTTCATATTCTTTCCATATTTTCATGGAACACTCATAATTCTTTTTTTGGGGAAGATGTACAAAGATGGAATATTTATGACAATTATTCCAAGTACTCAGAACATACTGGAAAGAAACAGGAACAGTCCTTTACAAGTCTTTTCTCACTGAAGAAACCTTTTCCAATAACTATAGCCAATAATGACCTCTCATTTTTTTATATAACACATTACTCTGCCTGTTTTACATATTTTCTAGTTACTTGAAGCTTATTTATATGGTGTCCCCAGTCTGTAAACCCACTGAAGGCTGGGACTGTTTTTTCCTCTTGGATCCAAATGAGTATTCAGCCCATTCTTCGACCATGGTAGGTTCTAAAGATGCGCTGAATTGAACTGAATAGGAAATAAATAGGAACCATGCTCCTAGACTGCATGAGTTAGAACCTGGCATAAATGGCATACACTATTACCATAAACTCTTCTGTACAGATCTAGAAAGGAATAGACCCAGGCTGGGAGGGAAGCCTGGGTCATGACACTAGAACCCACGCTAATAAGAAAAGAACGTAAATAAACTCTGCCCCATTAGTATGCACAATTAATAAAGAAATGTTTTGTTCAATTTTAATTCATACTAAAGCACTTAATCCCTCCCTATGATAAAAATACAGGCTTATAACAGTAAAAGAATTACATTGGTGATGCAGGTATGAGAATGCTTGAATTGAACATATCCAGGAACATTTGCCTGACAGTAACTGACCAATTCCTTGTGTTATTAAAGGATTACAATCTTAAAAGTCCCTTTAGATCTTAAACTCTAAAAATAACCTCAGAGTGAGAATGTAGTATTTGTATTATTACTTCTCTTTAAATGGACTCAGTTATTGGATAAAAAAGTGTCCGAGCAGGCACTCAAAACACTGTTCTTTTTCTCATGCCCTCTCTGCTTGCCTCTATTTCTATTAACCTTTCTGCAAGCTACCACACATTCTTGTGGGGAGGAAAGTTGTAAATAAAGTCTTCCTTATTTTCAAAACATAACATCAGAATGTGTGAAGGCCTGTAACATACCCTGAGGTACCAAAAATGAAAACAGATCACTGGGTTAGGCTCCTGAACATTAGTAGGAGCTGACGATGGCATCACTTTCATGAAAGACTGTGAAGGTTGGACAGAAGCTGGAGAATGAGCCCACAGTTTGCAAACTACCAGGGTATGGATCCTCCCAGCAGGAGAACTTACCAGCCTTGTCTAGGACCTGCCCACCAGAAATCTCATCTTTCCCTCTGGTCAGAAGTAGAAGGCTGAGTCTTTCCACAGCGTTTCGTGGATAGCCTTATGAGAGCACCTGGCATATGATGTAATAATTTATCTCTTTGTCTTAGGGGTTTGTCAACCTCAGTCCTGCTGACATTTAAGGACAGAATTCTTTGTCATAGGGAGCTGTCCTATGCATTGAAGGACGTTTAGCAGCAATCCTGCTGGCCTCTACCTACTAAATGCCAGTGTTGCCAATTTCCCAGTCATGACAACTAAAAATGTCTCCATTACCAAATATTTCTGGGTGAGTGGGGTGGGAGGTGTCCGCCCGTTGAGAACTGCTGGTTTACGCTGCTAGGGTGTGACTAAACTATGAGCTACTGCTAAATGCACATCATTTCATTCACACCTGCAGGCCTAGTGCCTAGCACATTCCTGGAATACAGCAGGCATAAAACGGATTTTCCGAATAAATGCGTGTTAAAGGAACAACTTTAAAAATTATAATCCATTTTGAGAGACTTCCCTGATGGTCTAGTGGTTACGACTCTGCACTTTTAGTGCCGAGGGCCCGGGTCTGATTTCTGGTTGGGGAATTAAGATCTCGCAAGCTACATGGCATGGCCGGAAAATAAAATCCATTTTGAGTGCATGCAAACACCAAATTTAAATTCAAACCTAGGTATGCCTATTATATATGGCCATGGGCAAGTTATTTCTTTAATCTTTAGTTCTCTGTAAAATTGGATATCACTAGCTATAGTGTTGTTGGGAGTATAACATCACAACAGGCAAGTACAAGTGCAGAGTATATAGTAGATAAGCAATTTAAGTACTAGTTTTCTACTTAATCAATAAGCAAACAGATCACTTCCAATTCCCTCCCTGCCTCCCAACTTCTCTGATCTCCTTTGACAAAGTTCTGAATTTCAGAAAGTTCTAAATTCTTTAGGGTAGTTAGAAGCATTGTTAGCAGATGCTATTATATCATTGTACCCAAATGGTACTTGATCCTTTTCCTTTAGCTCTATCAAGAAGCTAGCTTTAAGAAAATCTTAAAAATATCCACAGATTAGACATTTTATCTAACAAAGTGTAAATATTTTCAATTGTCATCAGAGTGTATGTACCCCCAGTTTCATCGACCACACAGAAGCTGCAAAGCTGCTGCCTTTAAAACAGCTGCTCCACTGTGCTATTTTTCTAGATTTCTTAACATTTTCCACTGAGGACAAGATGACCATGTTAGAATGCCATACCTCATAATCACTTTCCAAAAATTCATGTAAAATCATTTCATAAATGAGTGGTTTCAGAACTGGATCCCCCCTTGGCAAATAAGGACTAATCGCCTAAGAAAAGACAAGAAAAAAAAAACCAACTTTAAAAAGTAAAGTACTGCAAAGTAAAACTACTGCAATAGGCAGCAAATGTATTAAAAGTATACATTTACCTTAAATTTTAAGGCAATAGAGCACTTTGGAAAAATATTATGAAGATAAAAGATTCAAATAAGCTCTTTTTATAACACAATATATTTTTAAAAGTACATATGGGGTGTCTACATGTATGAATAAATCTGAGTCAAAAAAATTCCCTCTGTTAAGTAAATTTTCTCTCTTCTTGATGAATTAATGAAAATCTAAGTTATAAGAGAGAATGTCACAGAAGTTACATGACATCTATTCATCTTTTGAAATTAAGGGGAAATACATCTTGAGTTTTTAGCTTTTTCAGTGCTGTATTAAAAGCTTCTAATTTCCAAACACTTGTAAATAGCTCCGCAGTGCACTACCTTACCAATCACCGTGCTCTGTCCTGGGGACCCAGAGCTTGAGGCACTGTCCCTAGGAGCTCATGGCCTCAGAGGGAAGATATGCTGATATCTAAACAGCCAACTGCGTGCTAAAGCATCTTGAAAGAGGGATGAACAGGAAGCTGTGGAGAGGTGGATCTTGGAGACTGAAGCAGAAGGGACAGGTGCCAGGGTTCTGTCAGGCAGAGAGAGATGGGCCAGGGCACCCTTGTAAAGGGAACAGCATGGGTAAAGGCATGGAACCATGAGCATCCAATATGCATGCACGGAGGTCAGCATGGCTTGGAGATGAGGCTCAAGAGAAAGCTGAGAGGGGGTCATGAAAGGAATCTGGATTTGATACTTTCAGCAGGAAGGGATGAGAGGAACATGCTTATTTTTTCAAATAGCTGATTCTGCGTTGGGTTTCCCCTGTGGCTCAGTGGTAAAAAATCTGTCTACAATGCAGGAGACTTGGGTTTGATCCCTGGGTCGGGAAGATCCCCTGGAGAAGAAAATGGCTAGCCACCCCAGTATTCTTGCCTGGACAGAGGAGTCTTAACAGGCTTGTGAGACCATGGGGTGTCACAAAGGATCGGACATGACTGAGCAACTAACAAGTTCACTCTGGGTAGGGCTGTCCACAGATCTACCAGAAGGCCCTTGTAAGAGCTCAGGCGAGAGTTAAGGCAGTGGGACTGGAGGGGGAGGAAAGGCCCAATCAATACTGATGTGAACTGACAAGGATTGGCAATTAAACAGGAGGAGGAGGTTAAGTTATGTGTTCTCATCAGGACAGTGGCTTTGAGCTCTCAAACATGGAGAAATAGGTATATGGGGATGTCATACACACAGACTGAAAGGAGAAGACCATGCTTAGGTGGGGATGGATTCACATTAATCTGAGTGACCATTATCAGCAGTATGCACACACAAGGAAAAATGGCCACTACTTCCAACACAGATATGGAATTTATATGGAATTCTGAGTGATGGAGCCATCATGGTAAAAATGGCCACAGGACTGGAGAAGACCCTCTAGGATTGGCCCAATAAACATGACCATAAATGTCATTGAGGGTCTCCCAGAGAAGACTTCTATTTATGGGGCAAGGACGGGATGAGGCACAGGGCTGGCCAGCTGAGTAACTGCAGTTTTTAAAAGCATCTTCATAATTCTAGGAGAGCACTGTAAAGGCTCACAAATACTGAAAAGTGAAATGTTCCACACATACCTACAGACACAGGAACACTTTAATGATTAGTTTGGATGTTGCACACTAAATTAAAAGATTAAAGAAATGAAATATCAAAATTATTTGTTGGAGCTACCTGGTCAAAATGTTTCGTCTATCTTCCAGTAAGTGAAATACTGAAGGATGCATTAATTATTCAGTACGTGTAAAAAAAGCCTTCTGTTTATAACCTACTACGATGAGACCATACCTGTTTTCCATACTCATTAAAAAGAACATTAAAACTTCATCTGAACACTGAGGGAACTTGAGGGAGATAAGAAAGTGAACATATCATACATGTAATACATATGTATATATTTTATGCACATAAAATATGAACCAGGCTTCTGTTTTGTAACTAATTTCTAAAAGTTCTTCTTTCTAGTTGAAATGGTACTCACTTCCCAATAAAGAGCTGATTACTACTGTCTTAATTTTATTTCCATTTCAATATTAATATTGTTGTCATTGTTGTTTAATCACTAAGTCATGTCTGCCTCTTTTGCAACCCCATGGACTGTAGCCTGCCAAGCTCCTCTATCCACAGAATCTGCCAGGCAAGAATACTGCAGTAGGTTGCTATTTCCTTCTACAGGGCATCTTTCCAACCCAGAGATTGAACCCGAGTCTCCTGCACTGGCAGGTGGATTCTTTACTGCTGAGCTGCCTGGGAAGCCCTCAATATTAATATACTACACACAAAAACTAAGAGTTAAAAATAAAGTTTGCTTACCTTAAGCTGTCCAATTTCTTTAAATTTATAAACTTCATATTCCCAGAGTGCTGCATTTTTCCCAAGAATTTTCTGGCATTTGCTGGTTGTAAAAAACATCCCAGGGAGAAAGAAAGTATAAATAAAGAAAATAAACAGAGACAGAATAAGAAGGCATTTCCCCTAGTGGTTTAGATAAATCTCTCATCCCAGAGTTTTGACAAATTTCCATCTCAAGTGCCAATGAACATAAAGGTATTTATTACTGGTACTCACTTGACTGCATGTGAGTTGATGGAAATCAAGAAAATACAAAATACTTATAAATAAAGATGAATCCCTTTCAGAAGACTTTTGATAAGGGTATTCCCAATGATTTTCCTGTTCTGCGATTCCTACTTAAGCAGATGAACGCTGCTAGTTTGGGGACCCTTTATGACTTGAAGAAATACCATCATACCTGTAAGTATCCATTTAAACCAATTTCTACTGGCTTCAAATAATGGACTACAAAATCAGACTTTATAACATTAGAATTCTACCTCAGTGCATAATACGGAAAAAATGTTTATGTATAAATAAAATTTTGATTTACACATCCAAGAAACACATTTCCCTAAATCAGGGGACACAAATGTAGGCCTGAAGACTATCTTTCCAGGCTGCCTTATAAAATGGGTAAAATCTCAGACTGTTCATGTTTTTTGACACCTCTTTTGCTTTGAGAAAAACATTTTTCATTTGGTAAAAACGAGACAGTAGGTGGGTAAATAACATATATCAATTCATTCTGTGGTTAATACTATTACTATTCAAAATTACCCATTAGAAAAATGTAAAAAAAAAAGTCAGTTGTAAAGAATGACTTATTTGTATTGCTAATGTGGCTCAATTCTATTTATATTAACAAATAATTATGAAAACATCTTGATTACCGTGCTGCTATATCATACTCTCCTTTTGCCACCAGGTGGTTTATATATGCCAAGCCAATGTCCTAGGGAAAATGAAATGAAGGAATTTCATAATTAACTGGAACGCATGGAAAGTTGGGTCTCAATTCCTGAGTGAGCCATGAGATTGGGTCTTACTAGCACTGCTGACGAGAACCTATTCATACTACACCTCAGTTTGCTTTATGTAATTATGCTCATTTCTTTCTCAATCATATTTAAATACAATTGTATTTTCACAAACTTTAGAATTCACAATTTTTTAAAAGTTACTACTTTAATGGCTCCTAACCTGCCCTCTTCTAAAAAATTTCCTACAAAAGAAATCTCTGATATGAGAAACACAATCTAATCATTTCATGTTATCACTAGATGTAAACTTGTTTCTTGTGCTTTCATCTGTAAAATATGAGTTATCTGTCTCTTCTACATCAAGTCTGAGGATATGCTGTAAGAGAAAAGAAATGACAGGATACCACTTGAAAGGGAAATATTCAACTTGAAATCAACTTGAAAATGAAAAACAGGACATTCAAACCCACAAGTTTTCTGATGAGGAAACAGCCTCAAAGCAGTGAACTGACTAGCTTCCCAGTACTCATGCTCATACGCTTATTTTACTTTGGTTCTGAAAGGATTTTGGGTGTCCTGTGTCACAGATACAGGGGACCTCTTGCTGGATCTCCTCATGACTCTTATGAAAGATTAGTTCCATGCAAAAGCATCTGCATTAGAAACTTAACGCAATATATGTTAAAAAAAATAAAACAAAAAAACTTAGATTTTTAAGTTCTACTTTACGTACAAAAAAATATTTTGTGGAACTTCTTCCTAGATGGCAGAAATGGTAGGAGCCCATTTCTCTCTGCTTGCCTTGTCCTAGGAAGGAAATATCCAGGCATGATTAATGTAGAGGACATGCCCATTTCAAGAGTGAAGGGAAATACCCAAAGTTCTTAGTTGATTCAATTTTACTTTCAGGACGACTATGTAGGAAACCATATTCCAAATCTCTTGGAACTACAGGATGAAGAAAGGGTGACTAACTTTATTTCTCTGAAAATCACAGATCACACTATCTATAGTGAGTCTACAGGTTCAGAGAAGAGATGCCTCCTTTGCAGAGTCAATTTCTCCAACCTTTGTTACCTGTGTTCCTTTAATGCTAACCTGATTTTGTCTCTTTTCCATTATCATAAGCATGTTAAATGTCTCTCTTACACAAAATATCCAGGACTACCAAAAACCTGCCCATGAGGTCACAGTCTCTACCTGCAGTCTTTAATCTTTTCCACTTTGCAGCAAGCCTAATAGTCTCCATTCAACTCGACTTCATCATCTCCTATTCACTTTCGCATGTTAAGAATAAACAATACATGTACAGAAAATGTACTTGTCACTTTCATGTTACCAAATCCAATGTATAACTGACTAGCTAAGCTTGTCTTACTTTTGACCTGCTTCCTCCAATTATACTCTTCTACTGGCAGGACTACTCCATTTCTAGATAATTCTTCCTTATTCTCTACAATTTTCAATGAATAAGTTCCTGAATTATTTTCTTTGTATACTCTTTGAGAATTAGGCTATTTTGAGGAATTTTAAAGAGAAGTTTAAGGTGGGAAAGTGTAGGCAGAAGGGATTTGCATTGGAACCTAACAGCCACAAAAGACTAATCTTCTAATCTGCATTTGTCAACCAGGGTCCTGGGCTAGATGATCTCCGGGGATCTTTCACACTCAGAGGATACCATTTCTATTCTGCCTTTCCATCTGCACATTCACTGTCACAGTTAGCAAAGAAGTAGTCTTTTATTCACAATATTTTTTCCAGAGTCCAAAATGTAATAAAAATGCATCTGATGTCCTAGATTATTCACCATAACAAAATTAATTGGGTTTGTTCTTATGGAGACATGGAAGCAATCTAGCTTTATGAAACTACTCTCTTGATAAATTTCATGATAATGTGATTTTACCTATGATTTAAAGAAACTTCCCCACACATACATGGAAAGCTTTGTATTTAAAAGGTATTTATAAATCCAGTTTCCAAATTACCTAAGACTGCCTCCTAGCAGGTGTTTAAGTTTCTTGTTTACAAGCAGAAACTGATCCAATAAAATGAAATATTTTGACCTCACAGGCTAGAGAATTCATGGGAAATAACTTCTCAAAACATAGGAAGAATCTGTTCTTCTTGCAGATTCTTCTTCTTCTACTTGCAGTCTCATGACTTACTGAAAGGCAAAGTTATATTTCAAATAGTAAAACTATATACTTACCAGAATCTTATGTCTTTTAATGTTCTTTTGGCTAATTTCAGCTGCCATCAAAGCTTCCTGTGTTTACAAAAGCATGACAAAAGGAGGAGAGGGAAAAAAGGAAGAGAGTAGGAGAGAAAGATATTGAGGTTATAAACACTATATTTATTATGTTTTAAAGTTATGGGCTACATAAATAAGCCCCACTTTCCCATGGCTTTTGCTTCAAGCACAGGAATTTTTAATGTTATGGTTGAGTGAACCTCACTGAATTCAAACTGAAACAAAAGCAGTCAACCAAAATGAAGACTTCTCTTATTTCCATGTGAATTCATTTCCACATTAGGATATGGAATCACATTTCAGATACAAATTAAAATACAACAAAATCTCCTAGGTTCAAAGAACAACAACGAAAATTCCATGTCATTCTAAATCTGTTTGACATGTATTAACTGAGGGACACTTTTCCTTTATGAAACATAAAAAGTAACCTATATACATACATGTAGGTATAACAATAAGACTTTGAAAATCTCTGATTCTATTTTTAGTTTGATAAGTTTACAATAATTCCTTTACCACAACTGTTTGAAACCCTAATTTATTTCTTTAAGAAGCTACTGGATTCAAAGCTATCAAGGTAATAAAGGTTGATATTTAAGCCTTTAAATATCAATAACAATAAAGTATCAATACCTGGACTCCAGTATTTGGAATATTAATACTTGGACTCCAAAGAGTTTATATATTATCAACTGGTATCAATACTTGGATTCCAAAGAGTTTATATATTATTCAATAAAACATTTCTTTTCAAATCGTGTCAGGTGGTTACAAACTTAAAGCACCACGTAAGTGGACTATTTTTTGTTTTTTTAGCTAACTAGCAGATAAGCCTCTCCAGAGAGCTTCCGTAACTAAACCACCACAACAATGCTTTTGCAGCTATTAAAATAATGTTTTCCTTTTTAAAAAAAGTCATGATGGGATATTATCTACTCAAACTAGTCTGACCCAATACTCAATGAAGTAGACAACATTATTCTATCTAAAAAGGCAGTTCAAACCATCCTAAATGCGTATAATTTTATAGCTTTACTTTTACATATGAACTTAGCACAAGATAAATGAACTAAGCACAAGATGAATGATTTCACTAAAATATTCAAATAGTTGATCCTGAAATACTAGCTCAATTTTATTTTCCTTGAAACATCACCAAATAAACACATCAATAGGCTGGATTTAACCTACCTGCTCCCACCATTGCCAACTCTTCCTCCATTGAACAGTAAAGCCAGTCAACCTCCCTGTCATCTTTATTCCCTCTAATTTCTGAAAACCATAGCGGAAAGTTGTTAGCCTCCCACATATTATTAGCTTAGAGCATTCTAGTTGACCAACATGAAAGATTTATTACAAAAAATGCTTTTATCCTCTTTATGTTATGGATCTGTCAATACTCTGAAAAAAGTAAAAGCAATACTTCATATTTCTTCTTTTCAAGAAGCCAGTCGATGTGGTCATCTTGGTCTCGTTCCTTTGCTACAACAACATCCCTTGGGCTCACGATGTAAAAGAGTGACTCCCCTTCTGAGTACTCTAGAGATAAGAGAAGAGAGGAACAACTTGGGTGACTCAATAGGAGAACTCTCGGCAGTGGTTTGGGAGGACTTGGTTAGACTGCCCAACTTTAAGAGTGAGTAGAAAACTCTCCTACCTTTGAAATAAGTGTTTGGCTGTGTTTGAAGAGGGTGGGAGACTAGAGGTGAGAATGTCAGAATCTATTCCAGTGCTTTAAAAGATATTTACATGTAAAAAAATTTGAAAGGAAAAAGAAGGAAGAGAAGGAGGAAGGAAAGGAGAGAAGGAAGGTGTGTAGGAGGAAATACCAAAAAATCTTTAAAAAAATAAGGAGGGCTTAAAAATTATGTTTCATAATTAACATTCTGATCTCAGTTGAAACTGTTGAAAATTCTTGGTGTCTATTATATATAATTTATCTACTGTATATAAACTTTATTGATGGGCATTTATGGCACTGTTCTATTTTTACAGAACAATTATGCCCTACTGTTGGTGATAAATGTTTCCTCCTCATCAAGGTCAAGGCCATCTAAAGCATAAATGACAGATGCCCCAAGGCCTGGGGACATCATCTATCACTGCAGCATGTTGTGCACAATGCCGATGGTAAGGGTTTCCCGCAGAATTCAATTATAAAATCTGTTCGGAAGGGTTTCTAAGTGTGCAGCCAAGTTCGCTTTAAGGAAAAATACCTCGGCTGGATGCATTCTCTTGTGAGTCACATTTGCTTTTTTCTAAGACCAGAACAAACACTCCCATTTCCCAGCTGATCAAGGGCTTCATATAAGAAAACTCAGATACAGGGTATTTCTTCATTTCTCTTGACCAAAATAACTGACAATACTCTCAAAATATGTTAACTGTTTTTAAAGAAGGAAAGGTCGTCTCAACAGCCAAAGCTGTTCTGTTTTTTTCATCCATGTAATTTTCAAGAACAGAGTGACACCAAAAGGCCTTGATGCTGGGCCAGATTGAAGACAGAGCATGAGACGGTTGGATGGCATCACGAACTCAACAGACATGGGTTTGAGGAGGTTCTGGGAGTTGGTGATGGACAGGGAAGCCTGGCGTGCTGCAGTCCACGGGGTCGTAAAGAGTCAGACCCTACTGAGTGACTGAACTGAAAATACAGATGCCCCTGGAATGACTACAGAGGAATGGTTTTCCTTTTATTTCCAAGCAGTGACTAAATGTATTCATTCATCTACTCGACAAACATTAGTGCCAGTCTAGTATGTACCACTTACTCTTTCAGGCTCTGAGCATTCAGTCACAGAAGGACAATTTCTCTGCCAACCCAGAGTACGCCAGAGTGATATGGCAACCACAGAACTATGATGCTTGACATCACTGTAAGTCAGGTGTCACATGAAATAGTTAGGACAGGAGACCAAATGTGAGAACCAAGACCACAAAGCTTCCTTACCTTGGTCTTGGCCCCGTCTCTACCCCTCCCTTCTGCTCTGGGAACTCCAGCAAGTTCTCCAGCGTCTCTGGGCTTTCGCGACTTAATGTTCGACATGCCCAGACTAGCTCTGAGAGCCTTTCAGCCCCTTAATTTAAACCTCTGGTTGTGCTACTCAGGTGAAGGGGAGAAAAACAAATATAAGGAATCAGGTGAGTCAGGTCCTTGATCTTTCTCACCTAAGTGATAATCTCTACATTCATTTTCCTGAAAGCCCCTCACGGTCAGAGCATCAGAAGAAATCTCTTCACAAGTCTCAGAAAGTGGTTGGATGATATCCAGTCTGGGTCTGGCGCAGTATTCTCTTTCCTGGGGGAGGAAGAAAGGCTCATTGGAATTACATTTCTGTAAATGATACAAATTAATTCTAGGTAGCCATAATTAAATGCTTTGCTTTGATAAATTTGGCAGACATAAGCCCTTCTCACCACTGGCTGTGGATAGCTTCAGCAGTGGTTTATTTTGCCCTTTTGTATTGTATGCATGTATTGTATGGTATGAGATATATAGAATAGTTAGCACTGTACCATGTCAGCAGTCATGCCTGGCTACTGACCACCTGAAAGGTGATAACCATGACTGAGAAACTGAGCTTTGATTTTTATTTAATGTTCATTAATGTCAATTTAGATAATCCCATGAGGTTAGTGACTACAATTCTGGTCACTGCAGTTCTAGACCAAGATAGAAAGGGAAAACATGCTCTAATGAGGGCCTATGACAATTCCACTAGCTTAGTAGGTGACTACAGATTACTCTCCTGAATCCTTAAATCACCCTTGGAAAGTACTGTTGTTCCTCATTTTGCAGAGGAAGGAACTGGGGATCAAAAAATTTACTGAGGTTAAAGTTATGTAAGTAAATGGTAAGACTGGGATTTGTGGAAAAACTGGGACTGTATTTGAAATCAAGTTTGTTTTACTGTAAAGCTCATGCTGAGTATTCAGCACAGAGGCATGAAACATACACTTGGACTCTTTTCCAAAGCAACAAGAGCTAATGCAGTGTGGTACTGGTGCAGAGAATACAGATGAGAGAAACAGCATAAAAGAAGTCCAGAACTATCCCTGAATCTCCAAGGTCTCCCAATAAAACAGTAAGCCTCACAGATTCCTTTGATCAATTTTGTTAGGTTAACTGAGAAACCATTAGGTTAGCACTGCGTCTCATATATTTAAAGCATTCCAAAATTAAAAAAACAACTGTAAAAGGTCAGCTGGTGGAAGAAAAAACCCCAGTGAATATACAGGATAACTGATCAGATCTGTGGAGAAATGACAAATATCTTAACTTGAGAACAACAAAAAGGAAAAAAACTGAAAGATTTGAATATTTTTAAAAACATTAACAGCTGTTAACAATGACAAACAAAATATCAAAATTAGAATCAAAAACAGAAAAAAAGATCAAACCAAACAACGTTAAAAGAAAACCACTTCGCTAGACCATATAAACAGCTCCTTCATATGTAAGAAATCCGTCAGCAAAGTGATGGATGAGAAATCTATCTTCTTACTATTTTACAACTTTTGTTCGCTGGTCGAACAGCCCTGCTTATGTGTGAACTCCCTAGGAGCAGGAACTTGGTCTTGCTGACTTTTTTTTTTTTAAGTCTTTATTGCATTTGTTACAACACTGCTTTTCTGTCTTGGTGTTTTGGCTGTGGAATCTGACTTCCCTGACCAGGGGTCAAAGCCACACCCCCTGCACTGGAAGGTGCGGTCTTCATCTTACTGGCCCACCAGGCAAGTCCCTGGTCTCGTTGATCTTTGATACACCGTGTGCAGCACCATTCTTAACATACATGTGCTTTATTAATGAATAGAAAAAGAAAAAAAAAACATTAAGGGAACAGCTTCATAAATTACGTTGTATCAATGAGATGACATAGGTCACAAGCACCATAAATAATGATGGGAGACTGCACAGCTATATGCACAGAGAATGGAATGATGCTCCCCCAAATACAGCAACTCAGAGGAGCTTGTACCTATCACTACAACCGTGTGGGGACATGCATGAAGGGAAAAGAAGTGATGGGGAAAATATGCTGGAGGAACATTAAGCCTGGTGGGGAGGGCACAGCTGGCCCCAAGAATGCTTCTTTACTCTTTCTGTCTTAATTTTATCAGTTCATTCTGTGCTGAAGGATTTCAGGTGTCCTTTGGTGGTACAGAGAACGAAGAGTTATGTACACCAACACACATATTTTTAAAACATCTCTAAGACCTTCACTTCTTCCTCTGAAAAAAATTCCATTTTCTAATTTGCTCTTTGAGGTTGGCCTTTCTTGGGTTTTACTCCTTTCCAATATTCTCTTTTATTAACAAAGGTTTCCTTCCTTTCCTTCTTTTTTTGGTCAGTGGTTTATTAGGCTTTCCCTTTTTCATTTTACTGCCTCTTTCCTTATGTCTTTCAATCACATTCTCAATTCTCCCCACACTCCTCATCAAAAAGCACTGTATTTACTCCCTCAGGAGCCACTGCTTTTCTTTCTTTTCAAAAAAATAAATAAATAAAATAATAATAAACTGATGTCCTGCACAGGGCTAGAAGCCAGTCCTATTGATTTTAGCAGGTTTGAGTGTTCACTTAAGTCTGCAGCATCCCATTGCCTAGCAACATGGGCACCCAGAGCTCCAGGTTACTATAGCGATGTCTTCCTGATGCAAGAGCTCGCTCAGAGGAATGCTGGAGAGCAGCTACCACTTCAAAACTGGGACTTCCAGGGTTTTTCTCCCCATTTTATCCTCTGCTGTTTCAAAGGGGAAAAAAGGGGAGAGAATACAGACAAGGGGAACCCACTCACTGTAGAAGGCTAGATGATCAATTGTGTTTCTTTTATACACAGCATCCAAAAGAAAATCCTTTACAATAAACTCTCCTTGTTTATACCCTGAAGCCACCCCTAGCCCCTTCCTAGCAGGACCCCTGGACTCTGACAATAAAGACAAACTAGAATTGCAGCCGATGTAGGCTTCAAAGAAAGACTCAGTATGCAGGGCCCTCCACTGGACCCTGTAACAGGCTTCATTCCAAAGTCATGTATAATGAAATGCTGATTCTCTGTTGCTTCCTATTAGCCATGCATTTCATACCATCATTTGCACTGATAACTGAGACTTAGCAAGAATCTAATTTCCAAGCAAGAATCAAGCTACTCAGAATCACTAGGCCACTGGGAAGTAAACAAGTATGTCTGGACCACAGGAAATAATGGACTGCCTTTTCGGTAATTCACTCTGACCACAGGGACCCCTGCTGATGCTGCAGATCAACTTCATTGCTGTCATTTCAGTTAATGCACAGTGTCAGCTTAGTTTCTTCGCCTTTCAGCAAGAGGAATCCTTCATTCCTTTCGACTGAAATACCAAGAGAGATGGAAAGAAAGGAAGAAAAATTAAAAAGACAAAAAAAAAAAAAAAGACTCCCTTTTGCTTGGCAAAAGGAACAAAGGCAACCAAGGAGTAGAGCTTCTGAAAGGTAAATACATTAAGTCTGCAGGGTAATCTCTCTGCCCTTCTTTTATAGGTCAGGGAGTTCTGCTAAGGCTGGACCTGAGTTCTTTCATAGCAACATGATCTGGGGGAAAATGCTACAGATGAACCTGCACTTCCCATTGTATTTTAGGTGAAAAAAATTACCGCTTTTTCAGAGACCTCCTTTACGTAGGAAAGTACAACAAGCTGATCACAGAGAGGTGCCAGTCCACTTATGTAGAATTCAGTTTCAAACTGAGACACTGCAAACAAAAGAGAGAGAATATTCACCATTAATAGCAGCAAAAAGCAGCACACAAAGGAAAGAACACATCTACTATGAACGCAGAATAGACTCATTTTAGAAATTTAACATAAAGGGGGCAGAGATAAACATACTTTCTTGATGATAATCAGTACCAGAAAAAGATATCTGGGAACTTACACTTGAAAAATTCTTTTACAAACAATAAGCAACCTCGACAATAGTAGTAAGCATGGATGGTCAAAAGTGACATTACCTAGTTAGTTTAAAAATGACATAGTTAAAACCCCATGAAGACACTTTGAAGTCCATACAACCCAATCTAAATGATTCAATAACAATTCTAAATTTAAAAAATGAAATATTTTAAATAAATAAAAAATACTATTAATGACAAAAATACTTCTAAAATAATTTAAACACATTTAAACCTTTCACAATTATGGCATTACCATGGTATTATGGTCATGAGAAAAGCTCTTTGTAATTGTGAAACTATTAATACTTTAACATTTAATAATCATTTTATCTAAACTCTAAAATAAAAAAGTGTAGATACAGATAACATTATGGTGAAACTGATGTTAACTCTTCAGTATTAAATAAAAGTCAGAGAAAATGAGAAATTTTTCTTTTCTTTTAAAAGACAGTCATTAAAACTTAGAAGTTCTATTTCTTCTATTGCATCACCTAAGTATATATATAGATTTAATTACAATAAACCGCAAAGATCTTACAGACAGCTCAACTGTAGAAGTACAAATACTGCTACAGTATGATTCTAATGACTAACTCTTGTAATATTTATAACAAATGACTGGTCATTTTGGGGATGGTTTGTTACATAGCAAAGCTAAGGAAAAGACTTCATGAATCATACATAGCACTGATAGATTTATCTGGGAGTAAACTCTCACTTGAACACATCACATTTTCTAAGAATTTCTTGATTCAGTTCTTCTCCACAGTTCTCTGGTATCTGCTTCAAGTTTAGTTGACTTTTATGATAAAATGACCATCTTTTCCAAACCAGAACTCAGTGTGGCATACTGGAAACAATATTGAATGTAGAGTCAGGAAACTTGAGTTGTAACTGCAGTTAAACTGAACATGGACAATTCAGTTTGATTTCTGCTAATATGACTTTCCCCATGTATAAAATAAAGGTATCAGAGTAGAAATAAACCCATAATGCAAATAAAATGAGGGGTTAGTGAATTTTTCCTCTTCCTCCTCTCCATTCTCCTCATAAATCACTTAGTGTTACTTGTTGCTGCTTATCTTTAATGCCTACTCCTTATATGACTGTTTTCAAATTTTAATTTCATACCAAAATGAAATAGGATAATAAACAAAAATAGTTAATGTCTCTTTCCAGGTGGCGCTAGTGGTAAAGAGCTTGCCTGCCAGTGCAGGAGATATAAGAGATGCAGGCTTGATCCCTGGGTTGGGATGATCCCCTGAAGAAGGAAATGGCAACCCACTCTAGTATTCTTGCCAGGATAACCCCATGGACAAAGGAACCTGGCAGGATACAGTCCACAGGGCTGCAAAGAGTCGGACACAACTGAAGCAACTTAACATGCACACAAACAGTTAACAACATAAATATGAAAAATGATAACATTTTTAAGCTGTGTCCTTAGTTGGATCACATAGGTAGTCAGGGTGCCCTGAACAGAACCAGATGATGGAGGTCCAAATTGTGCAGCTCTGCCATGAACACTTTTTCTTCTCAACCTCTGAACCTGAACTGAATATTCTTACCCAGCCACTTGAAAATAGTCTTGGTAAAGTGATAATTGATAAATATTCACATGAAGCAGGCTCAGAGATGAGCGTGTCCATTGTGTAGCCAGGCACTGAAGGTCTTTGAAGAAGTTTCCCCAGTGCTGTGTGTGAATGCAGCGGGTGAGCAGGGACAGGGGAGGGTTGGAATGTGCGGAAGCTACTGATCAGTGTGGGGCCACTCATGACCTAATGACCAGAGAGGTGAGAGTTTCACATTCTTGAAGACATAGAGGCCTATTAACAGGAGGTTTGGGATGCCAGTACTCCTGAGGTTGCTTAAACTGTTCGGTAGAGAGGGACTTGTGTTCTTCTTTACTAAATCACATTCCGTTATCGAAATGCTCCATATCCAGTTCCCTTACCAGCAACTTGGGTGAAGATCAGTCAGTCAGAGGTGCTACAGAGGCTGCTTCACGGGACAATGGAGCCTTTGGTGTGCCTCTCTGAAACAGGAACCCACAGGAGAGCATCATCTAAGAAATTGTGGGTGAATGAGGTATTCTCCCCACTTGAGATGCCAAATGGGCTGTTAGCCTCACTGCCAAGAAGTATCAGATAGTATCCATCCTCAAGGTAACCAAATGCACATCAAGGCCTTGGTGTATATGCATGACTCATAAGACACAGAACAGAGAAGTTAGAAAATAATTCTATTCAGCTCTTCCCTCCTCTACATCCTGATTTCTGTCAAGAGTTTGAGTTAATACCGAACTAACAATGCATAAAATTTCCTATTATTTAATTAAGAACAAAACAGAATATCTAATGTGTCCTTAAAGAAAACAAGGCAATAACGTGAAGAAGCAAATATCTATTTCCTTCTCAATTCCAGATACTGTTGCAAATGCTTATTTGTTAGAACTAAAGCTGACTACATTTTACTGACTGAAAATTAATAATAATTTAGGTAGAAACAACATGGTGTCTAAATGACAAACAAAAAAACAAAAAGAAACGTTATTTATGAGCAAAAGATGTGGTATATAAAACAGCACTGTCAAGATTTCCAGAGGCATAGGTAAGCAAGTTATCACCATTCAGAAAAAGTTGTAATTCAAGTAATTCTTCTCATTTTATTAAAATAAATCAACAGAAATCTTATGGAAAACAAAACTGCAATTATAGTCACACCCACTATGCATTATAATTCAAGAATTCTTAAATAGCGGCTGCTTTTCTTAGCTTTGAATATTCTACCACTTAGAAATTCATCTCCATGAATACCCATTAGTAATGGTATCATGTAAAAAAAAAGGATTCACTTCCTAGTTTGAGGTCCTAGTTTGGGGAAAGGTCTACAACTATTCTACATTAAAAAGACATTTCAGGAACTTTCCTAAAGGTCAGAGATTAAGACTCTTGTGCTTCCAATGCAGGGGATCGACCAGTTTGATCCCTGATCAGGGAATTAAGATTCCACGTGCCTCACAATGTGGCCAACAAAAATAAAAAGAGCAAAAAAAAAAAAAAAAAAAAAGATGGGGTTCTGCTTTACTACTTCCTAAGGCAACAGAACAGGACTGTTTTAGGATCCATCATGATTCAGTGTATTCTTTATACTAATGTTAAATCCATGAAGGGCTGGTTAGAGACAGTGATGTCAGAACAAATAGAGAAGTACAAGGAATATTCTAAATGAAGAGATAATAATGAAGAGAGTTAGAAAAAGAAACACTGGATGGTAATATTTATTCTTCTAAAGAACATATGTTAATTATGTAATAAGTTTATGGATCAAATTTATAAAATGTCTTCATGTCATTACTGCCTTTCTATTTCAAAATTTCTACAGACTAATCAAGGTTTCAATTCATTTATTTTCCCTGAAATTTATTTTCCAAGAGTTTTCATAATTTTAATGAAAAAAAAACTCATTAAAGGAAAATAGTTTGAACATAGGTGGTTTATGGTTCTCATATCACAGAATCTTTCCATTATCTGGAAAAGATAAATCATAAAGGAAAAAAAGACAACTTGTGTTGGAAAGCACTAAGACAAAAAAGAAAAAGCTGGGGAACAGGGGGAAAGAAGAGAAAAACGCAGAATTTCTAGGGAAAGCCACAAAAGACAGTAGCTGTACTGCAGATCAAGGAGGTGTAGGAAGTGAGTTGATGGCTCTGGGGCCCTGCAGGAAGTAAGTGCTCTCGTGTCCCTGAATTATGGTGGAGGTAAGCCAAGATACCTGGGTTCCATCTTTGAGTTGGGAAGATCCCCTGGAGAAGGAAATGGCAACCCACTTCAGTATTCTTGCCTGGAGAATCCCAAGGACAGGGGAGCCTGGCGGGTTACAGTCCATGGGGTCACAAAGAATCAGACAGGACTGAGCAACTAAGACTTTCACTTTCAAGCAAAGCCAACACTACAGCTGCAGCACAGCCTTCACCCGGATGGAGATAAAGACTGACCATGCTCTCGTTTATTCAGGAGGATAAAGCATTCCTAGACGTGCTATAAGAAATAATTCAAGAAAAGCAGAGATGCTAAGCAGACTAAGAGAGAAAGAGAAAGTTACAGAAGGATTATTTACATAAAAATTGTATTCAAGGAGTTATTTAGATCCAGAAAGAGGGCAATTCTATACAGACCTGATCTAGAAGAGAAGCTTCATATCCTGATCAGTGCTGTTCAAAAGAGTATTAACTTAAGCCAAAAACATAACTTATGTATGTAAGTTTTTCTAGTAGCCATATTTAAGAGTAAAAAGAGGTGAAATTTTAAAAAATGTTTTATTTAATGCAATATATCAACACACAACCATTTCAAGCAAAAACATAAAAAATTATTGAGATAATTTACCTTTTATTTTCATACAAGTCTTTGGAATCCTAGACACAGCACATCTCAGCCCACACCTGCCATATTTCAAGCACTTAATAGTTAAAAGCAGCAAGTGGTTACCTTATTGGAGAGCACAGGTCCAGATACCCTATAATTTTTGTCTTTAAAAACTGAGTAATTTTACTCAACCATATCTTGATGATGTACATTGTGGGTCATAACTTTCATATATACACTGTACTATTTTAATTTACAGTTTCTAGTTTTTATATATATTTTGTATCTGTTTTAAAACTAGTTTCAGGAAATTTTTACTGAATTACTGTTTTTGGTATTTATTCCATTTCCTTGTTTTGTTTCCCAGGACTCTTATTTGGAGGCTAAATTACCTTTGCCCATCTTCAGTATTTATCATTTAATCAAACATCTTTTTTTCCCTTTGCTTTTAATTTTTCACTTTTTATTGGAGTACAGTTTTGTATGAAGGTCAGGAAGCAATGGCTAGAACCAGACATGGAACAACAGACTGGCTCAAAACTGGGAAAGGAGTACATCAAGGCTGTATATCGTCACTGCTTATTTAACTTTTATGCAGAGTATATCATGAGAAGTGCTGGACTGGATGAAGCACAAGCTGGAATCAAGATTTCCAGGAGAAATATTAATAACTTCAGATATGAAGATGGCACTACCCTAATGGCAGAAAGTGAAGAGGAACTAAAGAGCCCGTTGATGAAGGTGAAAGAGGAGTGAAAAAGCTGGCTTAAAACTCAACATTCAAAAAACTAAGATCATGGCATCCAGTCCCATCACTTCATGGCAAATAGACGGGGAAACAATGAAAACAGTGAGAGACTTTGTTTTCTTGGACTTCAAAATCACTGCAGTTAGTGACTGTAGCCATGAAACTAAAAGATGTTTGCTCCTTAGAAGAAAAGCTATGACAAACCTGTCTGTGTGTTAGTCACTCAGTCGTCTCCTGCTCTTTGTCACTCCATGCACTGTAGCCTGCTAGGCTCCTCTGTCCATGGGATTTTCCAGGCAAGAATACTGGAGTGGGTTGCCATTTACTTTCCCAAAGG
This sequence comes from Antilocapra americana, assembly GCA_007570785.1. NCBI lineage: Eukaryota > Metazoa > Chordata > Mammalia > Artiodactyla > Antilocapridae > Antilocapra > Antilocapra americana. The sequence goes on from ML660772.1 coordinate 6,391,856, forward strand.
ATCTTTCCGACCAAGGGCATGAAACTGGGTCCCTTACATTGTAGGCAGATTCTTTACTGTCTGAGCCACCAGGGAAGCCCTAAATATTAATATACTCCTTGGGAAAAAAAGCTATGACAAACGCAGACAGCACATTTAAAAAGGAGAGACATCATTTTGCCAACAATGGTCTCCATAGTCAAAGCTATGGTTTTTCCAGTAGTCATGTACCGATGTGAGAGTTAAGACCATAAAGAAGGTTGAGCACTGAAGAAATGATGCTTTCTCATTATGGTGCAGGAGAAGACTCTTGAGAGTCCCTTGGATAGCAAGAAGATCAAACCAGTCAATCCTAAAGGAAATCAACCCTGAATATCCATTGGAAGGATTGATGCTGAAGCTGAAGCTCCAATACTTTGGCCACCTGATGCAAAGAGCCAACTCACTGGAGAAGACCCTGATGCTGGGAAAGACTGAAGGCAGGAGGAGAAGGGGACGACAGAGGATGAGATGGTTGGATGGCATCACCGACTTAATGGACGTGAATCTGAGCAAATTCTGGGAGATAGTGAAGGACAGGAAACCCTGGCATGCTACAGTCCATGGGGTCGCAAAGAGTTGGACACAACTGAGCAACTGAGCAATAGTTGCTCTGCATTGTTGTGCCAGTTTCTGTTGCACGGGTGAATCAGCTATACATATACACACATACCTTCTTTTTTGGGTTTACTTCCCACTTAAGTCGCCATAAGCACTGAGTAGAGTTCCCTGTACTATACAGTAGGTTCTCACTAGTTATTTTACACATACTCCTTGTGATTAAAATCTTTTTCCTCTTCTATTTCTCTTACAGCACTATCTTTGCATCTATTTGCTCCCATGTTCCTTCCAGTTTAACCTTTATTTATGAAATAATTTTTTTTTATTTATAAATATTTCCTGAGTTCTGTCCCCTCAACTGAAATTTAATTCTGATTTTTGGTGTCCTTTCATGTCTTCTGTAACTTCTTTCAACTGTCTTGTAGCTTGTTATGAAACAGTAATTTACAGTTGTGATCTATTTTGTGGGTGTTTCTGTCTGGTGTGCTTTCATTGCCAAGGATGTTATTCTGTTCCTTATTCATTATTTTCTTAAACCTTAGCAGAGGATTTGACCTTTGTACTTTTTCAGTGCTTGTTTTTCGGTAAAATCAGTCACTGATCTCTTGGGAGAAGGCAGGAACTGGGGTAACTCTTCTAACCTTGAACAGTTCCCTCATTCAGAGTTTTCATGTAGTTTTAAAAATCCGTTTCCTTGCTTTCTGGCTCTGTCCCCTCACTGCTTTCATCTGGACTTTCTCTCGCTTAGGGCTTCCCAGGTGGCCCAGTGGTAAAGAATCTGCTTGCTAATGCAGGAGATGCAAGAGCTGATGGTTCGATCTCAGGATTGGGGAGATCCCCTGAAGCAGGAAATGTCAACCCACTCCAGTATTCTTGCCTGGAGAATTCCATGGTCAGAGGAGCCTGGCGGGCTACATTCCATGGGGTCGCAAAGAGTTGGACTTGACTAAGCTCGACGGCACAACCTCTCTTTCTTGTATTTCTTCTTGCTCATACTGCTTGGCATTTATTCTCTTGCATGAGCCCAGACCTGGCAGGATCCACTGGCTGGCTGCTCAACTGTGAGAACTCTGGGGGCTGCCCAGCTGTCTGAGCCCCTCAGCGTAACTGCAGGACTGCACCCAGGCCTCTCAGAGTAGCCTGGAGTCTCTTCTAGAAAACACCCACTGGCTGTTCTGGAGTTCTCTTGGCGTTCTCATTAGAAGCCCCCTTGCTCCCTCTGCCATCTCTCACACCAATTCTGGAACCACAGTGGTTCCTGAGGCTGTTGGTGGGTTTTGTCATTTGCATGCATGTTGGCATTCCTAGGGCTACCTTGCTATAAATATTGTCTATGGGTTTTTGGTTGTATGATCGAGTTGTTCCATTTTTCTAGGAGAATGGAACAATTATGTAGCCATTACCACATCTTTCTAGAACCCTCCAAGAACAAAATGTTAATGTATCAGAGTGAGATATCAACTTGATATAAGCCAGGGCCAGGATTATAGTCACAAACACTAGTATTGGGCCATCAACAGCGTACATGCACTAAGTTTCTGAATGACGGCATCTCATTGAAATAAAAACGAATAAGACAGAGATTTCTTGTATCTTGAGTTTTACATTTCTGAGGGTTATCTATAACTTAATTCAATAAGAAATTACTGAGCACCAGAAGACACTCTTCTAGAAACTTCAGAAAGATGAGTTTGCCTCTGACTTAAAAGAGACTGTGAGTCTAGAAGCTGAAGAAATAATTAAAATTCCATGTGCTATGCAAGAATGGAAATAGGTATAAAGCAATAAAGAGTACAGAGCAGGACAATTTATTCCTGGAGGGAAGGAGATGGAAACAATAGCAATTATCATGACTATGTATGCCTGTTAAGTGCAGGAATGGTGGTTATACATGAGAGAACAACATTTCATTAAATGTTCATTCAAAACAATTTCATGAAAAAAACTTCATTTAAAAAAATATTGAAAACTAATGTGTATTAGATTGTCAAGAATAAAAATCAAGATTTTATTTGGGTCTGGATAAAAAGATCACCCTTCAAATAATTCACAGCTAGTTTATCTCAATAATATCATTGTATTCAGCCCTAAAGAATGATAAATAGTCTTGATTATTATGTGTACCTATGAACTGTCTTATGAGATGTATTAACCTCAGAATAATGTAGTAAATCCTTATTTACATCTTTCCCCCTATTCTCTTTCAATTGACTTTATGGAACACAAATGTTACAGTCTTCTGACTGTTAAAAGAAACTACTATTTTTCTCTCTCACTAACAAAATAGAACAGTCATATTAATAATAGCTTCCATTTAATGAACACTGCTGACAAGCAGGATGCTGAATATATTACAAACATGAACTTCTTTCACCGTGATAACTTTATACTTATCTTAAAAGGGACTTGAAGCTCAGGGATGTTAAGTAACTTGACTAAGGTCATTTAAGTAGAAGGCAGTAAGAGCAGGAATTTGAAACCTTACTTTCCCCAGACATAAGTCACACCAGAAACATAAGCACACAGAGGTGCTAAGGGCAAAAGCACACTAGGTTAGCTGGAACAGGAAAAGTGAAGGGAGGGTCTGACAACTTGCTGCCACTTCTGCTGCATGCAGCCAGGGTGCCTGGCCCTTCTTTGGAATCTTCCGTGCACTGAAGTACATAGAACATGTGCTGTCTTTTATTTTGGGTTCGTATTTTCCCTTTGTGGTGCAAAAGGCCCATTAGTTAGATGTGACCTAGAAGGATTCGGGATCTTCAGTGAAACTAAATAAAGTGATATCCTGTAATTTTACTTAAAGCTTTTTTTTTTAATGTGGATTATTTTTTAAAGTCTTTATTGACTTTGTTATAATATTGCTTCTGTTCTATGCTTAGGTTTTTTGGCTGCAAGGCATGTGAGATCTTAAGTCTTCTGACCAGGGATTGAATCCACAGCCCCTGCATTGGAAGGCGAAGTCTTAACCACTGGACCACCAGGGACATACCTTCCTATAAATTTTGGTTTCTATGATTCTTCAAAAAAGATGGAAAATTTTAAGCAATTTATAAATGAGAACAATTATCTTCCATTGTCTTGTATTTACATATGAAAAGCATCAAGGTCCCTTTATGATACTTCCTTATTCCCAAGAGAATCTGACCCTTTAGTCACCAGATACTAGTATTTCATAACTGGATACAATGTCCACAAACTTTGAGAAATTTGGACACACCTGTCAACGTGACCACTGATCCAAGAAAATACATTTGGAAATCACATTTCAACATCTTCAGGACTGATATGAAGCTGATGCACTTAGTACAAAACTAACTTTACTATGCTTTATGTCAGCAAGTTATGGAGAAGGCCTAGTACATGGGAGTGAAACAGAAAGGAATGGCTAAAGGACAAAATTACAAAAACATCCAAATCAGGAACCAAAATTACATATAGGTCAAAGCCATTTATGACGAGTTTAGCCTTCAATTTAATTCCATACTTTCAAATATTGATTATTGATTATTCAAATATTGAATATTGATTCAGTACACACTGTGATCAAAGCTAAGCAGATGTGATTATCTCATATACTAAACTCTAGAACTCACAAAGAAACACCAATGCCAAGTGATTTAGTGAGAAGCAGACCACACGCTACTTACACCATAGACAATATGTTTGAAGAACTTTGGGTCAAAAGGTTCAAACCAAAGAGTTATAATTTAAGTTGTAAAACGGCTATTTTCAAAAAACGAAGATAAGTACTGGTACAGATGTGGAGAAAGTTGGTTGAAATGCAAAGTATAAAACCATTATGAAAAATAGTATGGAGTTTCCTCAAAAAGTTTTAGATAGAACCACCATATGATCCAGCAACATCCTTCTAGGTATTAATCCTTAAGAACTGAAATCAGGATCTTGAAGAGACATTAGCACTCCCATGATCACAGCAGCACTATTTACAACAGTCAAGATATGGAATCAACCCAATGTCTATCCACAGAACAATGTGTAAAGATGGAATACCATTCAGCCTCAAAAAAAGAGAAAATTTTGCAACATGTAACAACATGGATGAACTCTGAGGATATTACGTTAAGTGAAATAAGCCAGTCACAGAAAGACAAATATTACATGATTCCACTTAAATGAGGTACCTAAAACAGTCAAAATCATAGACTCAAAGAGGAAAGTGGTGGTGGGAGGGGAAATGGGAAGTTGCCAATCAACAGACATAAAGTTTCAGTTAAGCAAGATGAATTAAGTTTAAGATCTGCTGTACAACATTATATGCATCATCAGTGACAATACATCATACCCTTAAAAAATTTGTTAAGACAGTAGATCTCATGTGATGTGCTCTTACTATAACAAAACAAAAACATTCAGAGACCTAACCACCTCACCCTCACAAAAGTTTCCAAAAGTACCTTGATGCACCAACTAAACTTACGTCAAGCACTAAGAAAGCGCACATAAGAGCTTTCCCTCTTTTTCAAAGGGCTGCAAGAATCACATCCCAGTCTGGATGTGATTCCCTTTCCTCAGAAACAATTTTGACAGCCATCCAAGGCAACTAGGTTCTAGAGTTCTGTGAGAAAATAATGAAGGGCTGTCAGTCCCACAATACAGTAAGGGGAAATAACATTTCTACTTTTCTAAATGAGACACTTCACTGAACCCAAATAAAACAAAAACAAAAACAAATGTACTGCATTTCCATTTTATCTGGCTATTTGAAGAACAGGTAAGCAGACATCCTCACTGGCATATTTAAAGAGTCTTCATAGAATTTCTACCCCATGGTTTTTATCTGAGTGCCCAGAGCAAACTGCTTTTCATCAGTTACTCTGGCTACAAATGAGGGCAAGGGTCAGGCGGAAGGCACGCAGGGAAGAACACACGGCACAGCAGTTAGAGGCAACAGCTTTGAAAGTAGGCTTATCTGGGTTCAAATGCTGCCTTCTCTGCTTTTGAAGTCATCATCTTAAGCAGGTTACTTGATCCCTCTGAACCTCAGCCTCTTCACCTGTAAAATGGAATAACAACCCCCTCCAGTGCAATCACTGTGACGATTAAATGAAATTCTGTTTGTAATGCATGTAGCATGTGCCTGGTGGCGGTGACTATAAAATGAACAAAATACACTTCTTACTTGAGGTGCTTCAGATTTCTTGCCACTCCTTACTGTAGAGAAAATTTATTCATTCTACTTGCAACAAACATTTGAGCCTCCAACACTGAGTGAGAAAGAAGAGGGGGAATGGACAGAGGAACGGACATGTAATAAAACAAGCACAATAAAAACCTTAATAGCAGAATCGAGGAGGTGAGTAAATAGGAACCCACAGTAAAATTCTTTACATTTTTATATGTTTAATAACTGACATAGTAAACTGCTGAGAAAAAATTAAGGCAGAAGAGAAGAATTAATAGACTAGAGAGAATCGAACTAAATTCTAAGAGAACAGAAAACCACACAGAGTTCAACCTTGAACTATCCTGATTCCTGCTGAGACTGTGACATGGAGATAAACCTCACTGCTGGAACCTGTGTGTCTGGGTCAGAACGTTAACAGGTGGCTGGAGAGAGAGACAGTTAGATCTAAGAAGGGTATTAATTTCACAGCTCTCTTATGTCATGCAAAAAGCCCTTCAATTTCCAAGTCACTGTTTTCCGAGTCAATCAAGAGGCTGAAAATACAACAATGTACTAAATAGAGCCACAGCATATAGTCAACTGAAGATATGGACTCTGTTTAATTAAAGTGAAAAAGATGTCCCTTGCTTTTCTCCTCTCTATCTTCCCGGCTCCTCTTATTCTATATAGCTTCCCATATAGATTTTCTCTTATTATTTTTTTGAAACAAATTTCCACATGAGAAAGACTAGAAAGTTAATCATTAATTCCTTGCATGTAAATTATCTGCCCCGACAGGAGATGGCCCCCAAATGACATACCAATATTGGATTCATTTCTGAGCAACATAATATCAGCTCCCAATTACCATTCCATTAAGACCAATGACGACTTTGGTGAAAAGTTTCATCTCCATGTCTAAATCTCAGTGGGAATCAGGATAGTTCAGGGTGTTTTTGCTTAAGGATCTAGCCCTGTATGGTTTTCTGCTCTGTTAGAATTCAGTTTGATTATCTCTAATCTATTAATTCTTCTGTAATGAATATTTTGTCCCCAAGATTTTATTATGAAAACTAGCAGAGGATTAGGGAGTCCCATGACAAGACACCCAAGTTAAGTTAAAATAAGTAAGGCAGTCATGAACCACAACATATTTTATTTTAACACTGTAATATGGAAGAACAAATGACATCTAATAGTCTTAAGTTATGCTGAAGAAGCTGAAGTTGAATGGTTCTATGAAGACCTACAAGAGCTTCTAGAACTAACACACAAAAAGATGTCCTTTTCATTATAGGGGACTGGAATGCAAAAGTATGAAGTCAAGAAACACCTGGAGTAACAGGCAAATTTGACCCTGGAGTACAGAATGAAGCAGGGCAAAGGCTAATAGAGTTCTGCCAAGAGAACGTGCTGGTCATAGCAAACACCCTCTTCCAACAACACAAGAGAAGACTCTACACATGAACATAACCAGATGGTCAATATCGAAATCAGACTGATTATATTCTTTGCAGACAAAGATGGAGAAGCTCTATACAGTCAGCAAAAACAAGACCGGGAGCTGACAGTGGCTCAGATCATGAACTCCTTATTGCCAAATTCAGACTTAAATTAAAGAAAGTAGGGAAAACCACTGGACCATTGAAGTATGACCTAAATCAAATCCCTTATGATTATACAGTTGAAGTGAGAAATAGATTTAAGGGACTAGATTTGATAGACAGAGTGCCTGATGAACTATGGACGAAGGTTTGTGACATTGTACAGGAGACAGGGATCAAGACCATCCCCTTGGAAAAAAAATGCAAAAAAACCCAAAATGGCTGTCTGAGGAGGCCTTACAAATAGCTATGAAAAGAAGAGAAGCAAAAAGCAAAAGAGAAAAGGAAAGATATTCCCATATGAATGCAGAGTTCCAAAGAATAGCAAGGAGAGATAAGAAAGCCTTCCTCAGCAATCAATGCAAAGAAATAGAGGAAAACAACAGAATGGGAGAGACTAGAGATCTCATCAAGAAAATTAGAAATATCAAGGGAACATTTCATGCAAAGATGGGCTCAATAAAGGCCAGAAATGCTATGGACCTAACAGAAACAGAAGATATTAAGAAGAGATGCCAAGAATACACAGAAGAACTGTACAAAAAAGGTCTTCATGACCCAGATAATCACGATGGCATGATCACTCACCTACAGCCAGACATTCTGGAATGTGAAGTCAAGTGGGCCTTAGAAAGCATCACTACGAACAAAGCTAGTGGAGGTGATGAAATTCCAGTTGAGCTATTTCAAATCCTGAAAGATGATGCTGTGAAAGTGTCGGACTTAATATGCCAGCAAATTTGGAAAACTCATCAGTGGTCACAGGACTGGGAAAGGTCAGTTTTCATTCCAATCCCAAAGTAAGGCAATGCCAAAGAATATTCAAACTACTGCACAATTGCCCTCATCTCACACACTTATAAAGTAATGCTCAAAATTCTCCAAGCCAGGCTTCAGCAATACATGAGCCATGAACTTCCAGATGTTCAAGCTGGTTTTAGAAAAGTCCGAGGAACCAGAGATCAAATTGCCAACATCTGGGGGATCATCAAAAAAGCAAGAGAGTTCCAGAAAAACATCTACTTCTGTTTTATTGACTATGCCAAAGCCTTTGACTGTGTGGATCACTATAAACTGTGGAAAATTCTGAAAGAGATGGGCATACCAGACCACCTGACCTGCCTCTTGAGAAACCTATAGGCAGGTCAGGAAGCAACAGTTAGAACTGGACATGGAAAACAGACTGGTTCCAAATAGGAAAAGGAGTATGTCAAGGCTGTATACTGTCACCCTGCTTATTTAACTTGTATGCAGAGTACATCATGAGAAACACTGGGCTAGATGAAGCACAAGCTGGAATCAAGATTGCTGGGAGAAATATCAATAACCTCAGATATGCAGATGACATCACCCTCATGGTAGAAAATGAAGAGGAACTAAAAAGCCTCTTAATGAAAATCAAAGAGGAGAGTGAAAAAGTTAGCTTAAAGCTCAACATTCAGAAAACTAAGATCATGGAATCTGGTCCCATCACTTCATGGCAAATAAATGAGGAAACAGTGGAAACTGGTTTTTTGTGCTCCAATATCACTGCAGATGGTGACTGCAGCCATGAAATTAAAAGATGCTTACTCTTTGGAAGGAAAGTTATGACCAAGCTAGACAGCATATTTAAAAACAGAAACATTATTTTGCCAACAAAGGTCCATCTAGTCAAGGCTATGGTTTTTCCAGTAGTCATGTATGGATGTGAGAGTTGGACTGTGAAGAAAGCTGAGCGCTGAAGAATTGATGCTTTTGAACTGTGGTGTTGGAGAAGACTCTTGAGAGTCCCTTGGACTGCAAGGAGATCCAACAAGTCCATCCTAAAGTAGATCAGTCCTGGGTGATCATTGGAAGGACTGATGTGGAAGCTGAGACTCTAATACTTTGGCCACCTCATGTGAAGAGTTGACTCATTGGAAAAGTCCCTAATGCTGGGAAGGATTGGGGGCAGGAGAAGGGGACAACAGAGGATGAAATGGCTCGATGGCATCACCGAGTCGATGGACATGAGTTTGGGTAAACTCTGGGAATTGGTGATGGACAGGGAGGCCTGGCGTGCTGCAGTTCATGGGGTCACAAAGAGTCGGACACGATTGAGTGACTGGACTGAACTGAACTGATGTCTTCATGGGTTGGAGACTGGCCAGCTTAATATTTACTATCAGTATTATCTTTCACTTATAAGAATAAATTAATATCTTATTGAGAGGAATAACTTTTACATTGTTTTTGAGATTCTGCCTTGTAAAGAAGAGCTATAAACATCTGGCTTCTAAGAAATGTAGAGCCACAGGCATTTCTTTCATCTCAATGCCATTTTCAGCTCATTTAGTAAAGAACAGTGGCTTATACTGTCTAGGGCTAAGGCAAATTGTAATCCAGACCTGCTAATATTTCTTTTTTCCTTTATCCTAGTCAAGGACTCTTATCCAAACCACTTTGCCTCCTGCTGTGGAAATGGTTTATATTCTTAAAGGTTTGCTCTCAAGAGGGGAAAAAAATGGTACTTAACCACTAACCATAGTAGTAAAATGTCTGTAATGTGATATTGTTGGTACCGCACACGGTCTATTTCATGGAAATTGTAGTACAGATGAACTACACTTTAATAATGTGATCCCAGGGCTCTAGCTGTTGGAAGTTGAGGAGCTGGGATGAAAGTCTGCACAGTGATGATAACCACTGTGGTTCAGTGAGCACCTACTGTATGCCAAGGAGTGTGTTGCAGACTTTCTTTACATCACATCTAATTCTCCCAACCATCTGGGAGAATTTTATTTTTTAGTAAAATAAAAGTTTTTTTGGCCACACCATGAGGCACATAGGATCTACTTTCCACACCATGGACAGAACCTATGCCCCCTGCAGTGGAAGTCTGAACCACTAGGGAAGTCCCTAACCTCCATTTTACAAGTGACGAAAGTCTAGCTCAGGGACATTAAAGTACTCATCAAGATCAGACAGGAATTCGGCAAACTGCCTGGCGTCCCTGCTTGGTCATTCTGTGGGGTTAGAGTCTATCCATCTTAATGCCACGGCAATAAGATCTTGGATGAGTTATTTACCACCATGAGCCTCAGTTTTTTTCATCTATAGAAGAAGAAGACTACTACCTGCCCTTCAAAGGGCTACTGTGATGGTAAGTGGACTAAAGCAGATACCCCATACCTAGGTAATAATACCAAGTAAGGAGAAAAGATGACACTGCTACATTTTCATGCCTTCCAGGCAATTTTTATATCCTAAAATTCCCAGAGTTATTGCCCTTTTTTATTTACCTGCATTTAAAAATATTCTAATACTTATCTCTTGGGACACAGCATTGAGAAGCTCAGGTATTTTACTGGTGGGTACAGGAGAGGCAGGCAAGAAGGGAGACTGAAATAATTATCTTTATCTTCTAGTTCTGCCTTTTTATCAGGTTACTCAGTTTTTATCAGTACCATTATATTCTGCATATACCTATTTTGTCCATACCCCAAGCAATCCAAACTGTGAATTTATATATTCATTTATGCTTCTAAGGCAAATAACAACTACAATGATCAAAACCCTACCACCAATTTATGACTTCAAATATAAAATATTTAAATGTAACAAACATATTAGCCAGGTGAGAATATCTTTCTGTTTGTAGAGATACAGTCTTGTGCAAATGATTTATCTCAGCTTCTCCCTGTTTATAACAACCCATCAAACGTATATTTCTCATCTCTCATCCAAATGGATAAACAAACTATTTACCTGACACATAAAATGGCAAACCTTTTTTTTTTGCCACAAAACTCTGTCTTCTGTTGTTCAGTACTAAAAAATAATACAAAGAGTTTTTACTCTATTTGTTTAATTGACAAATGTCAGTCAGTTTTCACCTTTTCTATATGAATAACTTTGGCACTAGGTCATAAAACTCAAGTTATAAAAGTAGTGGCATAGCTTCCTTGGCATACTTTTCCTGAATACTTGTTTCCCAAAGTCACTGATTCAATCAACCTAATATTACTTTGTCCCTACTATGCGTCATGCATAGTGCCAGGTCCCTGAGAAACAAACACTGAGCAAAAACAAGGAGGTTACAGACTGATGGAAGAGATAGAAATGCACCAAATAATCACATGATCACTGCAACTCAAACAACATCCAGAAAGGGAAATGCTACATGCCCATCACGGGGGGATGTGACCTGCCTAGGGATGGCCAGTGGGCTTCCAGGAAAGCACCATTTGAGCTGAGGTTTAACTAAAGGTGATAAGGGATCCATAAGCAAAAAGAGGCAAGACAAACATTCTAGAGAGATGGGAAGAAGCACAGAAGCTGAATGGGTGAGTGGAAGAAACCCAGTGTGGCTGAAACACCAGAGACCAAAGAGACGCTTGTTTTGAGCTGAAGTTAGGAAGGCAGGTGGGTGCCAGTGCAGATCCCTATGGTCAACTTAAAGAGTCTCACCTTTATCTAAGAACACTGGGAAGGGGCTGAAGAGTGGTGACACTGTCTGATTTGTATTTTGACTGCAGTGGTGGACTAGCGCACAGTAATTCATGGTGGAAAGAGATGAACCAGTTAAGTATCTGCTGCAGTGATCCAGATAAAAGACCACGGCAGCTTGGACCAGATCAGTGATGAGGAAAGTAATTATTTAGAAGGCATAAGGAATCAGGACCAAGTGTGAGTGCTGTGTTACAATCTGTGCATGGACTCTTGATATTTTCACAAACAACCAAGGGATGAATATTCTTTTCTGCATTTTACAGATGAGAATATTGAGGCACGTGGACATCTGTTCAAAGTGCAGGAAGTAAATAATAGAACCAGAACCTCAAACTCATGGTTATTTAATGTCAAAGTCAATTACAAAATTATTGTTAAAAACTTGAAATAGAGTTAGGATGAAAGGTCTCTAGAGCCAAGTTTCGAAACTCAACAGCTTCTTGATCTATTTCATCTAGGTGTCAATGGTGAGCCCTGAAGAACACGGTCTCAGGTCCCCACCTCGTAACATGGATTCTCTTTTGAAGGTTTACACCATAGAAGGCATACCTATTTCAACGTATCGACTTGGCAGGTCCCTCATTTCACTGGCGTGCCGTTCCTTCACCGAGCATATCTAGAAAGGAAAGTCAAAGGTCATTTTATACATCTGATTGAAAACTCTTCATCACATCTCATTTACTATATGGTACTTTTGCTATAATAGCCATGTAGCACTGAAGACAGGATGCACACATCCTACCCTATGACTTAAGTGATAGAAATTAATTTCAATGACATACAGCAACCATTACTTATATTCTCCAACATGGTGTGCTCAGTTGCTCAGGTGTGTCCAACTCTTTGTGACCTCATGGACTGCAGCCCACAGGCTCCACTGCCCGTGGAATTCTCCAGGCAAGAATACTAGAGCAGGTTACCATTTCCTACTCTAAGGGATCGAACCCACATTTCTTCTGTCTTCTGCACTGGCAGGTGGATTCTTTACCACTGAGCCACCTGAGGAGCCCTACTCTCATGGTGCCAGGTCCCAAAGATATTATTCTCCAATAAAGTTTTATTCAGGGACAAAGACCCATTTTCTGCAACTCTATTGACAGACTCCTTCAATCATCATCCAAATAAAACTCCAGCAAAAGCACAGAGCCCCAAATGCCCAATGGCTAGTCTAGGCAACACCGACATAGGTCTAGTGTTTCTGATCACATTTTAGTAATTTATTTCACTGTTGCTAAATAACACTTTGCAAAAGTGTCACATGCTCTTCTTCTCTGAAGCTCATTAAAATAAATGTATTACATAATTTAAACCAGGGATGGTAACTGCAGCCCAGTCTCTGGTCTATTTTTTTCTGGCTTACAAGCTGAAAATAATTTTTACATTTTTGAAAGTTTGAAAAAGTGAAAAGGAGAGGAGGGAGACTAGGAAGAAAAAACAAATAAAAAAGAAATTGCTTGGCAGAAACAATATGCAGCAGGCAAAGGGCTTCCCTGATAGCTCAGTTGGTAAAGAATCCGCCTGCAATTCAGGAGACCCCAGTTCGATTCCTGGGTTGGGAAGATCCGCTAGAGAAGGGATAGGCTACCCACTCCAGTATTCTTGGGCTTCCCTTATGGTTCAGCTGGTTAAGAATCGCCTGCAATGCGGGAGACCTGGGTTCAATCCCTGGGTCAGGAAGATCCCCTGGAGAAGGGAAAGTCTACCTACTCCAGTATTCTGGCCTGAAGAATTCTGGGGTTGTAAAGACTCAGACATGACTAAGCAACTTTCATTTACTTCACTTAAAGTTTAAAATCTTTACCACCAACATTTTATAGAAAGTTTTCCAACTCATATTTTAAATTATATGTATACAGTTTGAATAGAAATTTTATATATTTATTTTATACATATATATGTGTGTGTGTGTGTGTAGATTTATCTATCTCTCTCTATATATATAGCCCATAACTGTGTGTTAACTGTGGATGTTTTAGGATAACAGGACTATGGATATTTTATGATTGTTTTTTGCTGTGTTTTCTAAAGTAAATGTACTCTATTTTGTAATAAGAACTGAGAAAAGTTTACATAGTTCAGCCATCCAGTTTAAGACTGAGCCTCAGATGTCCATAAACAGATGAGTGAATATGGAAGATGTGGTACATGTAAACAACAGAATAGCCCACAAAAAGAACCAAATAGTGCCACTTGCAATAACATGGATGGACCTAGAGATTATCATACTTGTTGCCAAAGGGGAGGGGACAAGTGGAGGGACGGACAGGAAGTTTGGGGTTAGTAGATGCAAACTGTTACATATAGAACGAATACACAACATGGACCTATTGTGTAGCACGGGGAGCTACGTTCGATAACCTATGATGAATGGCAATGGAAAAGAATATGAAAAAGAACATATTTATGTGTGTGTGTAACTGACTCACTTTGCTATACAGCAGAAATTAACACAACACTAAATCAACTACAGGTCAATTTAAAAAAAAGACTGAGTCATAAGTACTGATCCTATACAAACTTCTTTTAGACAGCATTTATTGCATTATATTATAGTTGTATCCCTAAGTGTACCTACAACATGAAAATTCCTAAAATATAGAAAATCCAAAGGGAAAAAACAAATCATATGTTGTCCCAGAGCAAACTGAACATTATTAACAATTCACACTTTTGGAGGAACTATTTTTCTTTACCTAAAATTACTACAAATAGTTTAATGTGTTATTTAAATATCCTTAAATAATTCTTCAATATCTTTATAGCATTTCATTACATGAATGAACTGTAGTTTAATCAATCCTATTTTAGACATTAGTTTTTTGCTTCCTATCTCTTTCTGATGCCAGCAACAATGCCATCAACATTCTCCTATATAAAACTTTTGGACTTCTGTTTCCTTAGGATAAATTCCTAGAGGTAGAATTGATAGATCAATGTACATTTCCGCAGTCAGCAAAAACAGTACCTGGATCTGACTAGTTCAGATCATGAGCTCCTTACTGCAAAATTCAGGCTTAAATTGAAGAAAGTAGACCATTCAGGTATGACCTAAATCAAACCCCTTATGATTATATAGTGGATGTGATGAATAGATTCAAGGGATTAGATCTAGTAGGCAGAGTGCCTGAAGAGTTATAGACGGAGTCTTGTAACACTGTACACGGAGGTGGTTACCAAAACCATCCCCAAGAAAAAAAAATGCAAGAAGGCAAAGTGGTTGTCTGAGGAGGCAAAGATATACCCAACTGAATACAGAGTTCCAGAGAATAGCAGAGAGAGATAAAAAAAGCCTTCTTAAGTGAACAATACAAAGAAATAGAGGAAACCAATAGAATGGGAAAGACTAGCGACCTCTTCAAGAAAATAAGAGATACCAAGAGATCATTTCATGCACAGATGGGCACAATAAAGGACAGAAGCAGTATGGACCTAATAGAAGCAGAAGATTTTAAGAAGAGGTGGCAAGAATATACAAAACTATGCAAAAAGGTTTTAAGGACCCAGATAAAAACAATGGTGTGGCCACTCAACTACAGCCATGTATCCTGGAGTGTGAAGTCAAGCAGGCCTTAGGAAGCATTGCTATAAACAAAGATAGCTCCAGCTGAGCTATTTCAAATCCTAAAAGATGATGCTGTTAAAGTGCTGCACTCAATATGTCAACAAATTTGGAAAACTCAGCAGTGGTCACAGGACTGGAAAAGGTTAGTTTTCATCCGAATCCTAAAGAATGGTGATGCCAAAAAATGTTCAAACTACCACCCAATTGCATTCATTCACATGATAGGCTTCAACAGTATGTAAACCAAGAACTTTCAGATGTGCAAGCTGGATTTAGAAAAGGCAGAGGAAAAAAATTGCCAACATTCACTGACTCACAGAAAAAGCAAATGGAACTCCCCTCCCTCCAAAAAGAAATACATCTACTTCTGCTTCATTGACTATGCTTAAGTCTTTTTGTAATCCACTGTGTGGATCACAACAAATTGTGGAAAATTCTTAAAGAGATGAGAATATCAGACCACCTTACCTGTCTCCTGAAAAACCTGAATGCAGGTCAAGAAGCAACAATTAGAACCAGACATGAAACAATAGACTGGTTCAAAATTGGGAAAGGAATAGGTTAAGACTGTATACTGTCACCTTGCTTATTTAATTTATACACACAGTACATCATGCAAAATGCTGGGCTGGATGAATCACAAGTTGCAATCAAGACTGTCAGGAGATATAGCAACAACTTCAGATATGCAGATGATACCACTCTAATGGCAGAAAGTGAAGAGGAACTAAAGAGCCTCTTGATGAAAGTGAAAGAGGAGAGTGAAAAAGCTGGTTTAAAAAAACATTCAAAAAACAGAGATAATGGCATATGGTCCCATTATTTCATGGCAAATAGATGGGGAAACAATGGAAACAGTGACAGACTTTATTTTCTTGGGCTCCAAAATCACTGCATATGGTGACTGCAGCCATGAAATTAAAAGATGCTTGCTCCTTGGAAGAAAAGCTATGAACAACCTAGACAGGATATTAAAAAGCAGAGACACTACTTTGACAACAAAGTCCATGTAATCAAAGCTCTGGATTTTTCAGTAGTCATGTATGGATGTGAGAGGTGGACTACAGAGAAGGCTGAGTGCTGAACAATTGATGCTTTTGAACTGTGCTGTTGGAGAAGACTCTTGAGAGTCCCTTGGACTGCAAGGAGATCCAACCAGTCCATCCTAAAGGAAATCAGTCCTGAATATTCATTGGAAGGACTGATGCTGAAGCTCCAATACTTTTGACCACCTGATATGAGGAGCTGACTCACTGGAAAAACCTTTCATGCTGGGAAAGACTGAAGGCAAAAGGAGAAGGGAGTGACAGAGGATGAGATGGGTGGATGGCATCACTGACTCAATGGACATGATTTCAGCAAACTCTAGGAGCGAGTGAAGGACAAAGGCGCTTAGCGTGCTGCAGTTTATGGGGATGCAAAAAGTCAGACACAACTTGGTGACTGAATAACAACAACAGATAATGCAGGATAATCTCCTCATCTATAGAGGCTTAGTTAGTCACATCTTTTTGCTTGGCTCTTTACCGCATAAAGGAACATTTATAGGTGGTGGGAATCAGGATTGCTATCTTGAGGATCATAATTCAGCCTAATGGAGGAAGCATTTCCAGTAGCAATCATCAAACTTCTTTCATGTCCCAATAGGCTAGTTTCCCTTTTCTTTCACCAAAAAAGAAAAGAAAATCCCTACTTGTTTTAAAGAGAAAAAGCCACTTGGTCTATTTAAGATACTTAAACTATCAAGGACATCAGTTTACTAGATCAGTACTGGGATAGGGAGACTGGGAAGCCCTCTTTTGTCCTTGACTTTGAGGTACAACCTCCTTCTTACTACCTTAAATGTAACTGTTGTGTTCATTTAACACATGGAAACAATTACCACATGTTCTACTAAGAAAGAGAACCTGAGTCATAACTAGATCTACCTCATATTAATAATGCTTATTTTGATAACAATCGCCATATTAATAATTTTTATGCTTTCTTTTTCACAGAGGAATTTTCAATAGCCATGTCTCCTTCATGACCTTTCTGGAATTTTCTGACATAAGTATAACAGCTTACATTTCCTACGTACGGCATGCCAGATCCTATACTAAGTTCTTCTTTAAACTGCCCCAAAATGTATGATGTGAGAACTATCAACACTCCCATTTTGCAGATGAGAGAGTGAGGCTTAGAGAGGGTCACACAGGAAGTTCAGTGGGAAAACTAGAATGGATTCCAGGTCCGCGTGACTCTGCAGCCTGAGCCCTCCCATTAGACTACTGCTGGGAAATCTTCTTACACCATCTTTATCTCAGCTAAGTTTTACTTTATTTAGATGAATATATATTTTTAAAGGGCAACAAACAACTTTTGCTCTGAAATACCTAATATGAGACAAGTGCTACTAGGTACGAAATAAAGGTGAATGGACTTTGGGCCTCATTTTGCACAACAGCTTCATTTACCCAGGCATATAAAAGGCAGGCAATATAGGTGACAAAACAGCCCCGAGTCGTATCGTCCATAATAAGCCTGGGTCTTTACTCCACCAAACTACTAGCAAGCAAGCAGGATGGCTTCATTTCAGCCTTCTTTTTCCACCATCAGTTCTATTAGAGAAGCTCAGGATCAAAGCTAAGGGAAATGGAAGGAAACATAAAGAAAGGGACCCAGGTGAACCAGCAACACAATGCATTATTCCATAAACAGCTAAGGCCGACTGAGTTATAGGAAATTTAAAAAAGATCAGAAAGGCTGCATCATTCTGAACATGAATGAGGTCATGAGAAAGGACAGATATGAAAACTCACACTTTTCCCATGACCATAATATGCAGGTGAAAATATTTTGGCTCTGAGAAGCCATTCAAGAACTCAAATTCTTGGACTTCCCTGGAGGTCCAGGGGTTGGGACTTGGCCTTCCAAGCAAGGGGTGCGGGTCTGACCCCTGGTCAGGGAACTAAGATCCCACATGCCTTGGGGCCAAGGGACCAGAACACAGAACACAGGCAATGCCATAGCAGATTTAGTAAGGACTTTAGAAACAGTCCATACATACACACACACACACACACACACACACACACACACACAGGAACTCATTCCTCTGGACCATCGTCAGTAGCTCTGTAACAATATAGACTCATGATAAAGACAAGTAAACCCACCTTGACGGATGTCCCCCAGCCGATGATCAGCGTCACATTGTCCTTCCAGCAGAGGCTACAGGGATACATATCTGGGCGAAGACTTATATCATCCCGGGGCACATTCGTGATTCTCTGCTTTGAGGTGATGTCAAAAATCTTCACACCCTGGAAAATAAAGCAGCATTAAGCATCCTTGACTTGACAGAAGGAAAGTGAAAGCGAACTTATTAATGGCCACTGCTATACACCAGTGATAATGAGTGCTGCAAAGTGTTGACAGTGTTTATTGGGTGTCCCTGGGAATCAGAAACGTTCCAAATCCACACGAATCCAGTGAAAACCGAGAACAAAAGGAAACTTCCAACCTTCTTTTCAGGCAAAGGAGATTTTATGAGCAGATGGCACAGGCAACACAAATGGGAAATGTACAGATATCAGCAACTACGTTTCCAAAATAACAGACAAGAAACATTTATATTTATATTATTATAACTCAAGTATGGGGTTTGGTTTTCAGAAAGGCTACACCTGACATTTTAAAGTACTCAAATCAAGAAACATCGAGCCAGCAGCTAGATGAAAATAAACCAAGAGGCCATACATCTGTTGACCATGACTGTGACCCAGGAGCCGTATGAAAAGTCCCAACTAGCACAGCCGCTTCTAGGAGATTTCTGCCATGCAAAATGGACTTGCTGGGGAGTTCCAAATGCAAGGGGCATGGGTTCGATACCTGGTCAGGGAACAGATCTCACATGACGTGCAGCATGGCAAAATAAAAAGAGGAATAACACCGATTTGCTAAACTGTACGTCAAAATTCCAAAAGCTATAGTTATGCCAGATGTCCTAAAGGTAACTTTTAAACTTTTTATTCGCCCTAACTCATATTGACTAAACTTGAGGTAAGTGAAGCATCAAAAATTAGGATCCACTTTTTCAAAGGTAGGCCTTTTTTGGGTCTGTGATTATTCTGGGAGTAAAAGAAATCAGCAATATCCTGCCCTTCTTTCATATCGACTGGCACTTGCCCTTGGCTAATAGGCAAATGGTATTTTCAAAACCTTGTTCCCATTGCAGCTCTTCCATTATTAAGATGCCTTTTCATTTTCTTGGCTATTCTCCATGCCTCGGGTTTCTTCCTCTAAAATAGTCCAGAATATGTTGGAAATTACTCTCTGATGAAAGCCCAAAGCAATCTAATTTCTTTACCCTTCCGGGTATGGTATCAATCGCCATGTGCACCTTTCAGAAATGGCGGTGGGAGGAGTGGCATCCCCACCCTTGTCACAGCCCTCTGGGTTCTGCCATCCTTCGGGCTCTGAACAAGCCTTAGAGAGATGGAGATGCACTTTTACCATATTATTGGCCCAGGCGATCAGATGGCCCCTCCACTTCACACTCCTTATGTTCCCTTCCCCTTCATGCAGAACCGAAGACTTCCATCTGCTCATCCAAGATCGTTCAAACAGCAGCAACTAGGGGCAAATATCATAAAACAGAATTTTAAAAACCAAGAGCCATATGTTAAATTCCTTATTATTTTTGCCTGGACATTCAACAGGTAACAAACAAATTTAAAAAATAATTAGCTGGGAGGATAATCATTGTACAATGCTGTGCTATCTTCTGCTATACAACATCATGAATCAGCCATATGTATACATATAGTCCCTCTCTCTTGAATGCCCCTCCCATCTCCCACCCCCGATCCCACCCCTCTAGCTCACCACAGAGCACCAGGCTGAGATTCCTGTGTTACACAGCAACTTCCCACTAGCTATCTATTTTACACATAATAGTGTCTATATTTTGATACTACTTTCTCAATCCGTCCCATTCTCTCCTCCCACTGTGTCCACAAATCCGAGTAACAAAGAAATTACTCTCAATATTTTAAGTACAGACTTATAGTGGCACATGATTTGCATTTTGGAAAGTATTCCCAGTCTATCTTATCCTGTCCAGGACACTGTTTCAAATGTTTTAGTATTGAAGTTATTACACAGTCCAGCCACACGATGGCATCAAAACACCAAAAGTCAGAGAAAACAGAGGGCATGTACGGTATTTGGCCAAAATATTTTTATCACAATAAGTTCTTGGGAAATCAAAACTTTAGAACTTTCTCTGAAAATAAGATTAGCCACAGATTCAGCTGCAATGATTAGAAAGGGTCTTTCATTTAACTCAAGAAAAATTAACAATGACTTGAGCAGTAATTACTCATGTCACAAGAGAAATCTGCTTTAGAATTTAACTTCTACAGAAATTTCAGAGTAGCTACCTATCAAAACAAATATGTTGAATAAATTTTATGACCAAAAATAACTGGTCAAACTCTCTACATAGAGATGTAGTTCTAGAAATCACACCTTATTAAGGAATCAAAAAATTCTTTTCTTGCTATATCCAATTTAAATCCTGTAAGAAAAGACCTTTTTATCCAATACATAACAATACATACAACATAACTGTAGAACTTAAAATATGTAAGTTAGACATATAATTCTGAAACACAGTTATCTTTTACAAGCATTCCTTAACGGAATTTTAAAAATTCCTATTATAAGTGTCAATTTCAATGTATCTTAGTATAATACCCCATCTCCAAAAAAGGAAGAAAAAAAGGTAACAGAAAGTAAACTCATATGAATATTTTTATATATCTTTCTCAGTAGCCAGAGGGGCACAAAAAAAAGATGGGGGGGAAGTTATAATTAAATAAGTAGCCATCATCATAAATAAGCTGAGTTTAGTCTCATAAAAATGCCAGAAAAGTTTAAAATTCTCTGTTATCCATGCAAGAGCAAGGCAGCCTTACAACATCCTTAGTGGAGACTGGAGGCAGAACTTTTACTAATAAGGACATGTGGTCCTGTGTTCCCCTCGGACACACACAGGACAGAGCTCTTCTACATACTCAGTGATCTTCTAAGCCATCTCGACTGGCCCAGATTCTAAGAAATTCTCACCATCACCAAGGCTGCCTGCCTCCAGTTAGCGACCCTTAGACGCGCCTCCGCTGTGACTCAGCCTCTCCCCTGGGTCCTGACGCGGAGAACAGAGCCAAGGCAGTCACGAGTGTGTGCGGGGTTTTGTGACAGGACAGGTCTGAAACTGGGGATCAGAGGTGAAAGCTTGAGAGTACGGCTCCTACCACACATCAGGTCACGCTGACTGAAGACAGGAAGCTACTGGCAACTGAATTCAGCATGAGGAACAGCTAAGAGCACAAGGTCTGTCGCCGCCCCTCGGTGGCCTGGGCCAGGTGACAGGGACTGTAAAAGAGCAGGCGGGGCCAGGGAGAGCTCCACCTGGCCGGGGAGAGGCATGGAGATGCAGGGTGAGGCGCCTCCCTCACCAACACCCACAGTGCCAACAGGGCACTCAAAGGGGAACAGTCTGCACCTGGGTCAGAAAGATTAAATAAGCCCTCAATTTCAATTAGAAGTTCAGTAAAACTGAACAGAAGGAAGATCCCACTGAAGGCTGTGATCTGACTCATTACGAGGAAGAGCCCGCCTCGGTCAAGTATACAGCAGGATGCCAGAGTGCAGTGGGGGCTGGGGGTGAGGGGAACAGGGGAAATCTCAGGCAGGGACACAGGGTCCTTGATCAGCACTGGCAACAGCACACCTGAACTGCCACGCTGGCCGTTGCTCAGAGAAACAGCTTGGAAGGAAAAGGCAGGCAGGGGTTCTGGAGGGGGCCTCCTGAGGGCAACTGTGCCCGCTACTGAGGTGGGCAGTACCTGCCTTAATAAGTACAGAGAACAAGTTTTGCTTTTGTTTTTTTATTTTTTAAAATACAGCACTTCCCTGCTGCACCAATAATTACTAGGTTGGACAAAAAAATTTGTTTGGGTTTTTCTGTGACATTATAGAGGAAACCTGAATGAACTTTTTGGCCAACCCAATGTATTCTTTTGTAGCCATCTTCCCAACAGGCAATTACATTCCTATTCAGCAAAATGGAAAATATAACAGCTCTCCCACTACCGTCCAGAGTAAAAAATTTGGACAAGTTCTCACAAAGTCTATGGACAACTTCACAGCCACGTTTCGTAAATATGAGCTCACGAGAAGAAAACACTGGCAATATGGAAAACTTCAGGGTTTGAAAACAATAAAACTTATCTAGGGAATAAGAAAAAAATCTCCCACTCCTACCACCACATGAATGAGACATAACATAAAGCAGAAAAGAACTTCAGGAATAATTCTCTTTATTCTCAGGTGACAAGAAAATAAAGCAAGAAATTAATAACAAAGAATAAGAAGAGCAAAACAAGAGGAAAAAAAAACAGAAATAAAAAAATAAATACTCTCTATCCTTGGGTAAAAGAGGAAATCAAACTGCAGTCAGAGCACTTGGAAAATGAAAATACAAATAGGACAAACCTAAACTTTAGGCGATGCAATGAAAGTTGTAAACAAGGGCAAGTCCACAGCTCTCAAAGTTAATAATGAACAAAAACAGATATGTGTGTACTAGCTACACGGAAAACAAAAATACGTTACTGAGGGACAGAGGAGGGGAGCAAAATAAATGGAAAGATACAGCGTGTACCTGGATGACAAGACTCAGAATTCTCACTGAAGAGCGTAAGTCTTATGAAGTTAACCTACGGTTTTCATGCAAACCGCAAGAAAATCCCAAAGGAATTACTTATAGAGCTTCTAAAATGCAACAAACTTATGTGAAAATGCATGACAATAACCAAATTTTTTTTAATTAAGCAATTTGGGGGTGGAGGGTATCTGCCCTGCTAGATACTAAAATATATTTTTTTAATTAGCACCCCCAACAGTAGAGCAGTGGTCTCAGAACTGACAGGTGAAGGAAAAAGGAAAGAAAAATTGACAAAGATGAACCAAAATGATACGGTCACACACTGAGGGGGGGGACACGTCTGTGTATACATGGGGCAGGGGCGGGGGTATGTGTGTGTTTTAAATATGGACACTTATTTACAGGAAATGATGTTCAGAGCATATTAAGCAGATTGCAAAACAGATTCAATACAATGACTTTTAAATAAAATATGAATGTGTATCCAGATATAAAACCTGAAAGACAAAGTGATCATCATTCCAGAAAGAGAGGACAAGTGATTTTGTATTATTCCTCTTTCATAATTATTCTACATAGCGCACATGAATTCTTCTTTATAATGTTAATAGATATGGGGATGAAAGTCAATCCTCTAATTTTAACAGTCAAGATAATTTAGGGGAAATTTGAAACAAAATAAAAAATTCACTGGAACTGAGTGAAAAGACTCTTTGTGGTCCCCTATCTAAGGGTGATAATTCACATAATGGTATCTAATTTTTAACTAAAACACTAACTTCTTTAGAAAACTCTTTAATAAAATCTTCTTGCAATTCCCACCCAAGCCAAGGTCACTCCACTTCATCCTTTCTGCTGTGGTCAGAGTGATCTCTGCAATGGGAGGAAGCTGAGGCTGCTGGGCCCTGGCCTCCCTTTGTCTCCTGCTCTGGCTCCAAGGAAAACTTCCAGCAGAGGGCAGGAAGGAAAGGAGAGAATGCTGAATTCAGTCTGAATTTCCAGAGTCCTATTACAATAAACCTTGTACACCCTGCCCTGACATGAATCAAAGGGGCAAAGAGATTTGTCCCTTAATGTTATTTTTATAACAGAGCGTCAGTAGGACCTCTCTGATGTCACTGACTCACTGATGGACCCTCAGAAACAGCAGGGGTGGGGCAGGTGGGTGGGCAGCTAAGGTCCTAGCTTCTGTAAACCAGTTAAGTTTTAACTCACTTCCATTACACTTTTAGACATGATTCATATTATTTTTCTCATGTCTTTCAAATAGTGGTAGTTTCATCACTTTACCTTTATATTTGAAAATTAAGAGATGATCTCTAAACAAATAGCCTTAAATATATTAAAGAAGATGATTATTTCGGAGAATTCTTTCGTTAAGTCAAATACTGGTTCTGAGTCATGGGATCATGAGTGCCTATTATAATCTAGTTCACTGAGAACAACGTATTTACTTCTCATCTCCCCAAATGTTTCGGGGAAAGAAACCAAATCTTATAGATGCTTTGCTAGACATACAAGGAATAACACATATTAGATATAGAGTAGGCTTTCCTGGGTCTAAAATTAATTCCTTCTTTTGTTGTCCAAAAATACAGTGTATTTGCTATGGGAGGAGCTGTGTAATTCCCAAATCCTCCAGTCACTTGGCCCGTCTTTGGTTAGCAATGTCTGACCCCTATTTCAGACACAGAAGCATCTGCCCTCATTCACACTTCTAAAGGAAAGGGCCCTGGGACTGATTCATCCAAGGAATACATCTGCACACTCTTGAGAAAGGGCTCATGCACACTGATGCCATGTCCTACTCCCGAAATGTTGGTCTCTTTCCTTTTGCTCAATGTCAGGGGATATAATTTGTGCACAACTTGTCATAAATTTGCAAAGTCCTTTGAAGGTGCTGTGCCGTGTGCAGTCGCTTCAGTTGTGTCTGACTCTTTGAGACACTATGGACTGTAAGGCGAGACCTTCTCTGGTTTGGGTTACTGCAGCTCCTTGGTTTCAGGGATGTCCACTGGTCTCCCCTTTGGTCTGAGCAGTGATGTCCTGGAATGGGTTTGTCCGCTTGCACAAAGCTCTCTGGAACATCACAGTACCCACTTCTGTCCTCCCCTAACCTGGCCTGCCCTTCTCCTCTATGTTACCGGCCTGATCCCATGAAGTGTTTTGTTTTCCCTCTGCATTCCACTCAATTCTTTTAAAAATGCTTTTCTTTTGTATTAAAGCACAGTTGATTAACAATGCTGCATTAGTTTCAGCAAAGTGATTCAACTATACATATGAATGTATTTATTATTCTTTTTCAGATTCTTTTCCCATTTAGGTTATTACAGAATATCGAGCAGCATTCCCGTGCTATACAGTAGGTCCTGGTTGGTTATCTATTTTATTGGTTATATATTTATCTATCAATAGAGCAGTGTGTGCATGTCAATCCCAAATTTCCAATTCACTTAACCCTTTACTCATGAATCCTAACTCCTAGTCCATACATAGTATAAAATCTTAAACGTCAGCTAGAAATTACAAAATTATTGTCATTACTGTCCTTTGAAACTCTCCAAATAAAATGATGCTGTACATGCAGCATTTGATGGATAACATTTTGTAGCTTCAGATAGGAGGGGTTAGGATTTTTCCATCCTAATCTATGGGAATTTCAGGCAGAAACGCATCATCTGGCAGGAAGGCCAAGCAAAGTTCTGTTTCGGCAAATTAAGGCATGATAAGCTGCTTTTCTTACACACATTCTATGCTAATTTAACTACCACAAAACTACCTGCTTGTATTTCACTGACATTTAATAAAATCCATTTCTTTCTTCCAGCCATAAAACTGCCTAGAGACCTACTGAGCACGAATCTTCTACAAAGCATTTTAGAGGGGAAGCCATTGAGGGAACTACCCTTAAAAGCAGCTGGTTAATTTATTTGGTTCATCTTCCACATCCTGTAATATTGAATTGTCATTATAACAATACTGAGAGCAATTTAAGCTCAATGGGAGCTAAGTACAGAGAGAGGAAAAACTGTTTCCAAGAGGTCTATTTTTTTGTGGGAGAAAGTATTTTAGGGCTTTATTTCCCATAAATCCACATTCTGGCAGTCAGCACTCTTGGTACTTATATTTCAATAGGAGCCCTCACATCCTCAGCAATATACTTTATTCTCCTATGTTTTGTGCTGATAAATCTATCTAGTACTTTCTTATACCACATCCCAGAATCTCCCACACATGGGCTGGGATTCCTATGGGGCTGTAATAAAGCTGCCGATTCTGGTAGCCTAACACCCATCATTACCCATCACCCATTCTCTCCTGGTGGAGGAAAAGGAGTATGATTGAACCTTTTTTAATCATCTTGTGCTCTGCCAAGTATATAAATCATTTGAGTCATTTGGGCTTCCTAATACCAGCAACACTGCTTGCTGAGGCTGGGGTCTGAGCCCATGGGTGAAGGTGCTTCCTCCAGAAAGAACGGAGAGGCTTGGAGAAAACAGACTCCACAAGAGATAAATGCTTAATCAGAGAAGATACTGGAGCTCAAGATAACAGAGAAATAAAGAAAGCAAAATGAAATCCAGCAAATTAGAATACGCCAAGGAAGACTATCCCAATAAAAACAAAGGGCATAATGATGAGGAGGACTTGTCACAGAAGGATTTTTAAATCCAAGATCAGAAGAGATTAGGGATAAAATTGAAGTCAAGAAGGCAAGTGAGAAAAAAACTGGTGAGCATGGGAAGACCTGGGGTGGTGGCTGGCAGCAGACAGGAGTCTTGAGTCTTGAATCTTGATGAAGACAGAAATGACCAAGAAGCAGCAGCCTGCAGAGAACACCTTTGTACTGCTTCCTGCTTTGGCTCAGTACCGAAGTTGAAAACACACAGCCTTCCTGACCATCTTTGAGAAAAAACTCACATCATGTAAGAAGAAAATGGGTATTTCCTAAATATATGACTGCTTTAAATTCGGTGGTTATCTTTTGCACAAGTTCTAGTCCCTCCATCTCCTTCCCTGAAAGGTGGGTTAGCCTGATTAAAAGCAGCCCAACACAGGCCAGATGTTGCTACCAGAGGAAGTCTTTGTACACAGGTGGATGTTCAGAGCCCGTGTGGCAGGCCACTTGCTTCCAGGCAATATCTGAATACACGCAACTGAAAGCAACACAGGTTTTTGACAAATCCTTGAAGTTAATTAATCCTGTGTAAATTATGTACCAGAAATATGCTTTGAAATTTTAAAAAAAATCATATCAATGTAAAGTAACAGTCAGTTTAGTAGCCAAGAAATCCAAGCTATGAATTCAGTGTGAACCAAAGAAGTTAAACACAATAGGTGCCACTTAGGAACAGTTCCTTTATAGTAAAAACAGAACAAAAACCTGGCAATGAGAGAGATATAGATCTATGTCTACCCACCCACCCATATGGGTTCAGCAATCAATTGTAGCCAGCATATGGGGAAGATTCCTATTCAAATTAGCAACCTGCAATTTCTGTACATGCAACTCACAACTGTAAATGGGATTCCAGAAATGAATAAGGCATTTAAAAAGTAATTTTTCTACTAAAACAAACAAACAGCTTTCCACATGATTCCTGAAGACTTAACAGAGCTGGTTGTTCGTATCAAAAACCTTGAGTCTGTTTTTCAGTTTGCAGCTGTCTGAGGATCTGTTTCCTGGGACTGGATTCAAGGTTGGACCCCTTCCCCAGTAGAACAAACATCCACTGGGTGATGGAACTTGAATGAACATTCTGTGTGATGAACAAATATCTCTAACTTTAACTACACATAATCTCAATCGCAGATGACTCAGGAGGAGATCTTTGCACAGTGAGGTTATGAAAAAGAAATACAAAACTGCTAAGTCTTGAATAACAGGAAGAGTCACCAGAACACAAAAGTTTATGGATGTGAACAAGCACTTCACTCAATTCAAATTAAAGCAAAAAAGAAACTACAAGGACCCACCATATAGCACAACAAAGTATACTCAATATTTTTTAATAACCTATAATGGAAAAGAATTTGAAATGGAATATATACATATAATATAAACACACACACATATATATACACACATAGATATTTAATGGAATCACTGTGTTGTACATCTGAAACCAACATGATACTGTAAATCAACTATGCAAGCTGTGTGCGCTCAGCTGCTCAGTTATATCTGACTCTTTGAGACCCCATGGTCTGTAGCCTCTCAGGTTCCTCTGTCCATGACATTCTCCAGGCAAGAATACTGGAGACAGCAAAAGAAATGCAGATGTATAGAACAGTCTTGTGGACTCTGTGGAAGAGGGCAAGGGTGGGATGATATGGGAGAATGGCATTGAAACATGTTAATTATCATATGTGAAATCAATCGCCAGCCCAGGTTTGATGCTCGTGGCTGGTGCACCAGGATGACCCAGGGAGAGGGAATCGGGAGGGAGGAGGGAGGGAGGTTCTGGAAGGGGAACATATGTATGCCCATGGTGGATTCATGTCAATGTATGGCAAAACCAACACTTTAAATAAAGTAAAGAAAACTCAAAAAACAAAACCAAACAAAAAAGAATACTGGAGTAGGTTGCCATACCCTCCAGGGGATCTTCCTGACCCAGGGATCAAACCCAAGCTCCTGGGCTCCTGCTGGGAAGATCCCCTGGAGAAGGAAATGGCAACCCACTCCAGTATTCTTGCCTGGAGATCCCATGCACAGAGGAGCCTGGTGGGCTACAGTCCATGGGGTGCAAAAAAGTTGACACAACTTAGCAACTAAACAACAACAACAATAAACTATATACTTCAATGGAAAAAAATAAATGAATCAAAAGGGGCAAAAGTAAAGATCAGGACACTGCCTGTAGAAGAAACCAAATCAAATGAACCTGGCTTTAACTGGGCACGGTGTCTTGTTTTTAAGAGCCTTCAAGGAAGTAGCAGGACAGATGGTCTAGGGGCAGACGCATCTGTGGAGTAGAATATATTCATCTTCTTTGTACACAGTTCAGCATCTACTCCAAAGTCTCATTATGACTCCTATATAATGCCTCCCTAGAACAAGAATAATTATTCCAGATTTAGCTAAAATTGGACAAAAGGCTGCAGGCTATTCAGTAAGCAGCAATAATTTGCGCTCAAACTGACAATAAATATCAAATGGACAGTCGTCATTGTCCTGGCTTGTATGGTAATATTAAGAGCTGCCCCGAGCAAAGAATACAAACAGAGACATCACAAAGGAAGGGATATAAGTGACTAGCAAATAAAAATGCTCAAAATCACTAATAATTCAAGGAAGTTACAAAATAGAACAATGGAGTCTCTTTCTATGTATATCAAATTGGCAAGTTGATATGGTAAAATGGCTCTTCTAAAACACACAGCTGGTATAAATCAGTATGTTTTCTAGAATGTACCTTTACTTGGCAATATGTATCAAGAGCCTAAAAGAAGCTCGGAATCTTTGACCCAGTAATTCTAATCCTAAGAACCAGAGCTAGGAAAACATTCAGAAGCTTTTGTTTGTTCATACCCAAAATTCATACCCAAAGATTTCTAACTTCAATACAGCATGATTTATGATAACCCCAAACTGGATACAACCTAATGGTCCAATAATAAGAGACCGATTAAGAAAATTAAATTGACCCGCAGGATGGAAAATTACATAATCATTAAAGAACATCTGAGCTAAGATTAGACTTCAATAATGTAGGGAATTTCATATGATTTAGAATGCTAAGTTGAAAAGAAGGCCAAAATAGTTGAGATTACTTTATACATTCTTTTATTATTGCTTTTTATTATTATAAAAGGCATGTTTTCTCCAAAAAAAAAGCAAAAAATAAATGACAATGAAGGCCAGAAAAAATACTAATAGTCTTGCTGAGATATTCTTAATGTTAATAATATTAATATTGTTAACAATCTGGTATACAGCTTTCCATGAAATTGCTACATCATACATTTATATTTCTACCAGAAAGAGGAATCAAATAGCATGTATTATTTTCATAAAGTACCTCAATAAGCCGTCTAGCAAATGTTGGGCATTTTATTTGTCACAATGAAGAAAGAGAAAAAAGCGGCATGCAGGAGCTGGTCTGCCATTCAGAGCAGGGCCTTGGTGTTCTCCAGGTAAATATAAACAATTTTACAGAACACTGACATAAGACAGCACCCTGTGACCACAAGATGAGGGGAAAAACAGGACCACTCCATAATCACATCTGAACATGGACAAAATACCAACATTTTCCAAGCCACATAAATGACCAAACACCTCCCTATCCTGGCTAAAAGGAAAGACTGCTTCTTTACCAATGTCTTTAGCCTTGGTTTTATCTTTCCTCCTTCTGGATATGATGTATTAAGATACCCAGTGGTGCCATCCAAAAGTCTACAAGCAATAAATGCTGGAGAGGATGTGGAGAAAAGGGAACGCTCTTACACTGTTGGTGGGAATGCAAACTAGTACAGCCACTATGGAAAACAGTGTGGAGGTTCCTTAAAAAACTGCAAATAGTCCTGCCATATGACCCAGCAATCCCACTGCTGGGCATATACATCGAGGAAACCAGAATTGAAAGAGCCACGTGTATCCCAATGTTCATCGCTGCATTGTTTACAATAGCCAGGACATGGAAGCAACCTAGATGCCCATCAACTGTCGAATGGATAAGAAAGCTGTGGTACATATACACAATGGAATATTACTCAGCATTAAAAAAAAAATTCATTTGAAGCAATTCTACTCAGATGGACGAAACTGGAGCCCATTATCCAGAGTGAAGTAAGCCAGAAGCAAAAACAATACAGTATATTAACACATATATATGGAATTTAGAAAGACGGTAACGAGAACCCAACATGCGAGACAGCAAAAGGAACACAGATGTATAGAATAGACTCGTGGACTCTGTGGATGAGGGTAAGGGTGGGATGATATGGGAGAAGGGCATTGAAACAAGTTAATTATCATATGTCTAATCAATCGCCAGCCCAGGATTGATGCTCGGGGCTGGTGCAACGAGATTTCCCGGGGGGGAGGGAGGAGGGAGGAGGGCTCTGGAGGGGAAGCATATGTAAACCCATGGTGATATCATGACATTGTATGGCAAAAACAATAAAAAAAAAAAAAAGATACCCAGTAGTGGAAAATCTCTTGCTTCTGGACAGCGCTCGACCCAGAGCAAAGTCCTACTTCTTTAAAGCCTCCCCACACCACCTCTCATCAACAGCCCAAATCCTGTAACACCCGCCTTCTAAAACACCCTCTTCCTCACACCCTGCAAGTGTGTCCCTGGAGATCCAGGGTCACACGGCACTGACACGGTTATTCACTACCACATACACTACCATTAGACTTTGAGTGGGTTCAAATCTGCACTGTTTCAAACTTCAAAGAGGAATACTGGCTGAAAATGAATTAGAAAACTAAAAGGAAACGCACTAACTTATAATGGGGGAGGGAATCCCCAAATGCTTAAAGACAAAGGCCTGAAAAATTACTCCAACCGTAATTCTGCACAGGCAACAACTACTCCAAATACTTAAGAACAACCACAGCATTCTCAACATGCAAAGGAAGATATTTTCAGCAAGGAGCAAAGGATGGTTTGATTACTCTAGGAAGACTTAACATCAGAATCCAGGGAAGGGCTGCAAACAATACGGAAATACCACACATGGGAAGTTAGCTGAACTCATTAAAGAAAAAAAGGCTTCTGTTCTCACCAGGTTTTTGATGGCTACGAAACAAGGATGACTGAAGAAAATGTGGTTGCCATGGATCCATCTCCAGGATGCTGGGAGCTCTACATACTGACATCAAAAAAGCAATTAATGCTTGAGATGGATGAACTTAATTTTGAAAGCAAGGAAAAACATCTGTCACTGAAATTGAAAGTGGTTTCTATTTTTAAGCCCTGGATTTAAAATTTTGGCTTCAACCAGTTCAGTACGTAGAGAAAAACCCACCAAAATATACTTTTACAATATAGCTATTTACAACTTGGGTTTTACATACCTAAGAAATATAAAGGTAAAGGTTACACTGTGTTTTCTTCCTATTAGTTGGTAGATTTTAATCAATTTTGGTATGCTTACAGCATGAGATGAATTTCTAGGAATGGAACCACAATTTATAACACCATGCCTAGAAGAGATGAAGGTGTTTATTTACAATGGTTCTATGTGCAACCACTTGGACATAAATTTGGTGGCTGCCTGGGAAGTGATGTGTGAGAAAAGTCTGCATGTAGAAAACTGCCAAAGATCAAGCATCTAAATGCCTGCAGAAGCATCATTCTCTAGATCCACTGGTCAGCAGACTGGGTGGTGTAACTGACGTCAAAGACTTTTTCAGGATAAACAAGGTCTTACTGTATAGTACAGGAAACTACACTCAATATCCTGTTGATAAGCCATAACGAAAAAGAATACATATAATAGAATCACTTTGTTGTAGAGCAGAAAGTAACACAACACTGAAAATCAACTTTAATACTTCAATAACTTTTTTAAAAATTAAAAAAGATCTGTTATGACCCCAAGAACCCCAGTTCCCATCTGACCAGCAGACAAGCAAATATATAAAGAAGCACTCTTCCTTTGTGGCTCAGATGGTAAAGAATCCACCTGCAATGTGGGAGACGTGGGTTCAGTCCCTGGGTCAGGAAGATCCCCTGGAGAAGGGATAGGCTACCCACTTCAGTGTTCTTGGGCTTCCCTTGTGGCTCAGCTGGTAAAGAATCCATCTGCAATGCGGGAGACCTGGGCTCAATCCCTGGGTCAGGAAGATCCCCTAGAGAAGGGCATGGCAACCCACTCCAATATTCTTGCCTGAAGAATTCCATGGACAGAGGAGCCTGGTGGGCTACAGTCCAAGGGGTTGCAAAGAGTCAGACATGACTGAGCGACTAACACCTAACACTACATATCACGTTTAATGGTCATAGGAGTTTACTGGGCTATGGAATTTTAAAAAGATTCGCATTATTACAAAAAACTGCTCCATTGTATCTTCTTCCAAAAAGACTCTAACATGCAATTTGTTGTTTGCCGATCATTTTGGACACTGAGAAGCTAGCTGATGCTTCTACCTCTGTCCTTCAAGTAAAACCTGCCAGAAGCCTTCAGTCCTGAATAGTGAAGCGCTTTTTCTTATTTCAGGCCTTTCCTTGTTTGCTGACTGACACTTTCCAGCTTACAAAGCAAGCTGTCCCTGCAGCCAGGTCCCCTCATTCTAGTCCACTACAATGCCAAACAGCTGACTACCTCGTTTCTAAAGATGAACTCCACTGCAAATAGCAGTGCGACAATTTAATAATTTGTCAAAGGAGGAGAATCAGTTATTGTGAAGTGTATTTCAGAGTTCAAAGGTAAAGGTCACAGGGAACTCAAGTTTATCTGCTGACAGAGAAAGTTGAGAAATTAAAAAAACAACGAACAAACCAGATAAGATCTGCCTGGCAGACTTATTTCTAGAAGACATACCTCATTTCTATGCTCATGCATTAGAATTCTTGCTACACAACGAGGTTTACACTTAAAAAAAAAAATCCATCGCTTCACATATTTGAAAGTTGTCTCCAATGGCACTCTTACGAGTTGTGCTTTTTCTTTTCTTTTTTCAACATGGAAACAAAACAGAATTTAGAATAAGCTTTTTATGCTCATGTGTCAAGCACTGGAGTCCATAAATCCAGTTAGGGCATTCAACTACTGAGAAGTTACCTTGAAAATCTAAAATAAAAGTTTATGCCAGACAGAACTATTGCCTCCTCTTTCCAGTGCCAGGTGGATAAGGAGCTATCTCCAAAGACCCAAGAAGCTAGAACCTTACAAAGGAAATATCAACAACTGTGTCAAACTGCAGATTCAGGTTTTTTTTTTTTCCTGCATGACGAGTTTGTGGAACTATTCTGAAATGCATGTTCTGATTACTTTTTAAAAAATGTTTACCCTTCACCAAGTAACTAAGTTTTCCCATCAAATCAACTAAAATCTTAAATTAAAAATCTCCATCAAATTTCCTTATGAAATGACATGAAGATTCTCTCTCTGTAGGACATCCATCTTTCCTATTTTGCTTCTGTGGTCACTGTGTATCTTTCATCACTGTTTACAGAAGCTGACATATAATTCCTAAACGCATTTAGCTGTCAGTCTAGAGAAGATCAGTAGTTTTAAGGGTTAAGAATGCCTTTATTCTACATTACACCTCATTTGGATAGTCACTGTTCCACTTTTTTTTTTTAAAGATCAAATTAACCTCTCAGTTACTCAGATACTTGTCTTTGCTTTTTCCACCATATGATCTGCCATCTACTCTAAACAGGGAGGTCTAGTGCAAGGTTATCACCATTTGCTAAATGCTGGACTCTTCGAACTTGTTCTGCTTAGTTTATGGCACTGGTTGCAAACTATGGTTAGAATGATAAGAGTTGTGATTGGGCCAATGCAGACTTTGATTTTTTTCTCATTTACAAAGGTATAAAATGCTATAACTTGGTTATAAGAAAAAACTCGACTCTCCCTAAAAATTGGCTAACATCTTAAAAAGAAATTTTTTTCACACTATTATCTCTTTCTTAATGTCAACTTCCAAAAGCCTTTCTCTTAGTTTTACAAATCAAAGGTGCATTCCTTAATGAAATCAGAAATATTCCCTGAAATCACCTCAACTAAATAAATCTATTTCAAAATAGACAAACACATTAATTCCAAAACCATGCAGTGCAGGTGATCTTTGAAAGTGCACACCATACACATACAGAAGGAAGAAATCTTTCCAGAGATTTCTGCAAAGTACATGAAGCTTCTGTATGTTTTGGTAATCTCTAGTTATTTAACTCTATACACAGAAGTCACTATAACGTACTAAATAAACACTAGTTTTTACTATTCACTAAATACGTATTCACACAATAAATTTAATGAATTCAGAGAAATCAGTCAACAGCTTGAATGTTACAAGTTCCTGAATAGAGGGCACGTGCATGCTAAGTCCCTTCAGTCATGTCCGACTCTTTGGGACCCTATAAAGTATAGCCCTCAGGCTCCTCTGTCCATGCGATTATCCAGGCAAGAATATTAGAATGGGTTGCCATCCCCTTCTCCAGGAGATCTTCTCAATTCAGGGACTGAACCTGGTTCTCTTACATCTCCTGCACTGGCAGGGAGGTTCTTTACAACTAGTACCACTTGGAAGCTCGAATAGAGGGCATATTCACATACTAATGTTTCTTAAACCTCTAACATAAATAGGAAAAATTGTAATGCCCTCTAATTCTATTTTCATTATTTTTAACTGAAGTAGGTTACAGCAAAGTGATTCAGTTATACATATATATTTATCTATTCTTTTTCATATTCTTTTCCCTTATAGGTTATTACAAAATGTTGAGTAGAGTTCCCTGTGCTATATGGTAGGTCTTGTTGTTTGTTTATTTTATATATAGCAGTGTGTATCTGTTAATCTCAAACTCCTAATATATCCCTCCATTCCCCCTTTGGTAATCATAAGTTTGTTTTCTACGAATGTGGGTCTATTTGTTTTGTAAATAAGTTCATTCATATTACATTCTTAGATTCCACATATAAGCAATATTATATTTGTCTGGCTTACTTCACTTAGTATGATAATCTCTGGTCAATCCCTGCTGCTACAAATGGATTATTTCATTATTTTTATGGCTGAATAATATTCCATTGTGTGTATATGTGTGTGTGTATACGCCATATCTTCTTTATCCATTCACCTGTTGTGGACATTTAGACTGCTTCCATATCTTGGCTACTGTATAACAAATAGTGCTGCAATGAACACTGGGGTACAAACATCTTTTCAAATGACAGTTCTCTCCAGATATATGCCCAGGAGTGGGATCCCTGGGTCATATGGCAACTGCTTTGTTTTTTAAGGAACAGACATATTATTCTCCATAGTGGCTGCACCAATTTACACTGTCACCATTAGTGTAGGAGGGTTCAACTTTCTCCCACAGCCTCTCCAGCATTTGTTATTTGTAGAATTCTGAATAATGGTATAAAAATGGCTTTTTAAAGGTAAAGAACTCAAAATCAAAATGTTTTAAAAGAAGTTAATTTGTTTGTCATCCCATAAGTAATCAGTGGTTCTAGGGTACTGGTACATGGATAGATACACAAATCAACAGAACTGAAAGTCCACAGATAAATTCTAACATTTATGGCTAACTGATTTTTGACAGAAGGCCCAAGACAATGGCAAAGGAATAGTCTTTGCAACAGATCGGGCTGGGACGACTGGATATCCATATGCAAAAGAATGAATTCAGACCCCTACCTTATACCATACACAAAAATTAACTCAAGGTAGATCCTAGAGCTAAATTTAAAAGTTAGACTATAAAACTCTTTGAAGAAAACACAAGCATAAAACTTAAAGATCTTAGATTTGGCAATGATTCATAGATACAATACCAAAAGCATAAGCATCAAAAAAAAAAAAAAAAACAAACCCAACCACACACAGAAAACAAAAATTCCACACATAAAAACAGATAAATGGCACTTCAGCAAAATTAAAAACTTTTGTACCTCAAACGACACCAGCAATAAAGTGAAAAGACAACTCAAACACTGGGAGAAAATATTTGCAAATATTTGCAAATCACATACTGGTAAGAGATGTGAACTCAGAATATATAAAAAAAATTTTACAACTGTGTAAAACAAAACAAAAAAAAAGACAAATGGTCCAATGGAAAAATGGACAAAGACTCTGAATAGGCATTTCTCCAAAGAAGAGAGACAAATGGCCAACACAGCACTCAAAGATGCTCAACATCGTTAGTCATTAGGGAAATGTAAATCAAAACAAGGAGACACCACCACTTTCCATACACCAGATGCCTATAATCAAAGACAGCTACAAATGAATGAGGGTGAGAATGTGGAGAAAACGAAACACTTACCTATTGCCAGTGAGACTGTAAATGGTGCAATTACTTTGGAAAATGACTGGACAGTTCTTCAAAGTGTTCAACACAGACTTACTATATGATCCAACAATTCCACACCCGAGGCATTAAAATACATGGCCCCGTAAAAAAGTTGTGCGTGAATGTTCACAGTACCATTATTCGTAACAGTCAAAACATAGAAACAACCCAAATGTCCATCAACTGATAAACAGCTAAATAAAATATGATATATCCATACGATGAAAGATAATTTGGCCATAAAAAGGAATGAAATACTGATACATGCTACAACATGGATGTACCTAGAAAACTAATGAAAGAAACCAGACACAAGGTCATGTACTCATGATTCCATTTACATGAAATATCCAGAATTTACATGAAATATCCAGAATTTGTGACCCCCATGGACTATAGCCTGCCAGGCTCTTCTGTCCATGGAATTCTCCAGGCAAGAATACTGGAGTGGGTTACCATTTCCTTCTCCAGGGAATCTTCCCAAACCAGGGATCAAACCCAGGTCTCCTGCACTGCAGGAAGACTCTTTACCACATGAGCCACCAGGGAAGCCATCCAGAATTTACATGAAGTATCCAGAATAG
Organism: Antilocapra americana; assembly: GCA_007570785.1. Classification (NCBI taxonomy): domain Eukaryota; kingdom Metazoa; phylum Chordata; class Mammalia; order Artiodactyla; family Antilocapridae; genus Antilocapra; species Antilocapra americana. The sequence goes on from ML660772.1 coordinate 6,429,488, forward strand.
GCAAATTTATCAAGAATTGAAATAGATTAGTGGTTCCTTGGGGCTAGGATGCAGGGAAAAGGGGTTAGGGAGCAATTGCAAATGGGAACAAGGTTTCATTACTGGGATGACAAAAATACTCTAAAACTGGATTATGGTGATGGTTGCACAATTCTGTATACATATCAAAACCAATGAACTGTATTTTATTTTTTTTTTTTGGCTGTGCCACACAGCATGTAAGATCTTAGTTCCCCAGGGATGGAAGCTGCACCCCCTGTAGTGGAAGCACAGAGTCTTATCCACTGGACTGCCAGGAAAGTCCTTGAATTACATTTTTTAAACTGGTGAACTTTATATGTAAATTATAAATCAATAAAACTATTAAAAAGACATGACAATATCACCTACGATGACATGTGAAATCCTATGATTCTTCACTTCAGAATATCACATATATATTTTCATCAAGCTCAATAACCTAAGTCCTTTATACAATATACTAACCCTTTGGTGTGTGTTTCTTTTAAATTATTTTAAGCCAGAAATTCTAACACAATAGTATCAAGTTTTTCACCAGATAACTTGAACTGTTTTTATTTTATATGTACATAAGTAAGCATCTTTTGTGCCTGCAAAATGTCTACACATGCATTTTTGGAGACCTGAATAGGAAAATAGGAGAAAAGAGAATGCTCCTCCTTAGAACACTGAACACAGAAAAACCTGTCAAGTAGACAGTGATAACCAAAGAGGTGAACCAAATCTTTGATGTTCTTGCCTGTTCAGCATTCAGTGAATTCTACTTATTTTACTATTTATCACAATGTAATCTTGGTATCAATTCCAACTTTTTCCCATGTGACCTTGCCTGCACTTGGATCCTGGACTACCTCCTTATTCATACAATTGCTCAAGAAGTTTTGGCCCAAAGAGTTACAACTACTCTAAAAGTTTTGGCCCAAAGAGTTACATTCACTCGGTCCTTTCTGCAGATGTCTGTAAGCTATGTCAAATCTTACATAGAAGGATGAAGAACACATTATTGACACAGTTAACTTAGGCATCTTGCAAGTTGACAAGACATTCATACAGCAAAAACTACTGTGGCAAATTAGATCAGATGACAGGTACCCTTCACAGTATAAAAGCAATTATTAAACCGTATCAAGAAGGTGATTATTAAGAACACAAATCTACACAGAAACTCCCACCATCAAAGTTTTAGTCCATGTGGATATCACTTTTATTATCTCTAATATGTTCTTTCATACCAATATCTTGAAAAAATATGGGGCAACTCAAAAGTCACTGGTGGAAAGCTATAACTCAAAACTGCATCCTCACTTGGAAAACACTTAAACCAAAATGATTTATCAATATTTTAAGTTATCAACATTTTATGAGGGATTGCTATTAAGAAGGCAGCAGACAGTTTAGAAGCAGAATCTCCAACCCCAGTCAAGCCTTCAGATGAGTGCAACTCTGGCTAAAATCTGGACTCAAATCTCATGACAGGCCCTAAAACAGACCATACAGGAAAGCCATCTTAAATTTCTGACCTGTGAGATAATGTGAAAGTGTGTTGGTTTAGGCCACTTAAAAAACAGAAAAGCTAGTGACTTAGCATTTTTTATCCCTAATGAGTTTTAAATAAAAACACCTGGGTTTAAATTATAGCTATGTGAATTCATGCTCTGTCTCACATCAAATTTTCTAACTAGAAAAGTGTTTACTAAAGAAATATCAACACTTCATCAAGAAGAATTTTAAAGCTATTCTTTCCTAAAATCAACAAAGACAAGTAAGGTATCTATTTTTTTCTAACAGTAAGTCAGCTGCAGATCTAAAATATAAAATGTTAGCTTCAATCTGTAATTCCTACTGGTTAATTCCATACATTCCCAGATGGCACAGTGGTAAAGAATCCACTTGCCAATTCAGGAGACACAAGAGACATGAACTGGATCCCTGGGTTGAGAAGATTCCCCAGAGTAGGAAATCACAACCTGCTCCAGTATTCTTGCTTGGAAAATTCCATGGACAGAGGAGCCTGGTGGACTAGAGTGCATGGGGTCACAAGTGTCAGACATGACTGGGCAACTGAGCACAATCCCATAGACATTTCTGTGTGAGATTAGTGCAGCTAGAGCCTAAGAATAACAATTAAGTCCTGAGGAGGGGATGAAAGGAGCTGGTTCCCAAACAGAAATCAGAGCTGGTGCAACCTTGGCTTTGCACCTTGAGATGCAGCTGGAATCTAAACGACCTGCCACTTAATCATTACGTGGAGCTAAAACCAGTGCTTGAAAAATGCCAACAACTAGTATGTAGTCCTATCATTCTATGAAGCAACAGTCCAAGTGAAAAGGACAGACAACTACCACAAAACATTCAAAACCATTTGGGAGCTAAGCCTCAAAGTATATATTCCATAGCTATATCTTGCTATACAAATAAACATATATAGCCTGCTCTCCACTGAGCCCTGAACTGGACAGGAAACAACGTTTGGAGTTCTAGGACAGTGGGAACATTTTATTATAAAAAGATCACTGGTGAATAAACATAGAAAAAACATTTGACTTATTCTATAAGCAGAAAGATTCTTTCATTTCAGAATCTGTTATATCCACAAACATGTCAATGTATAAAACAATTCTTTTCCTTTCTCATGTTTTAAATAGCACTAAGATAACAAAATATGCCAGGAACATGTCACTAAAAAAGAGCAAGCTCAGCTCAGTGCTCTTTGTTGACCTAAAGGGGTGGGCTGGGGGTGGGGGAGAGGGTAGCTTGAAAGGGAGGGGATATATGTAAACCTACAGTCCAAGCAGTTTCAAAAGAGTTGGACACTACTTAGTGACTAAACAACAACAAAAGAGCTGATTCACTTCTCTGTACAGCAGAAACTCACACAACATTATAAAGCAATTATATTCCAATAAAAATAAAATATAAAATTTAAAAAAGAGCCATGATTGTTCTGAAACTTTCTCAAGACTTGCAAGAGATTATCAACAAGTAGAAGAAAAACACTAGTTTGCTTGCTCTTACTTTTTAAATGCTACCTCTTTTTTTGTGTGGAAAGGGCTATATTTCAACAGGCTAGGGAACAGTTTGAGTAACATCTGTTTTTGCCCGCATCTATTCCAAAGGGATGTCTCTGACAAGCACTGAGGCCACACCTTCCCCAAGAGGTAATGGTCTTGCTATTTCACTACACTGTGCTTTCTCAAATTTTCTCTGAATGAAGAGTCAGACATTAAAAATATTAAAGATAAATTAAAGAGCAAACAGAACCCGTTAAAGACTGCCTGTGACATTGACATGCAGCGTTTACCTTCTTCCCGCCCGTCACAAACTGCTTGCAGCTGGACCTCACGAAATGCGGGTGCACAGCGATGATCTACAAGGGAGAGGGAGCAGATGCTGGTTAGGAGTCACGGCTCCAGAGCAGAATGCAAGCCGCTTGTACATGACAGGCAGCACGATCGAAAACTCAACCTGGTATCTAGGTAGGAAGTAATCCATTCAGGGGATATTTTGCACCAAGGGAGAGCAAGTTTTGCTCAGGTGTGAGAGGGTCTCTTCTACAATGTCAGGTCAAAGCTAGAAGATGAGAGCGACCAGCTGTAGTTTTTGGCTGAGCACGACCCTCTGTGTGGGCGCTCCTCTTTAGAGGCAGCCAATGAAGGAAATCAAGGCAGCGATATGTCACAAACGTTTGTAACTGAAGACATTTCATAGAAGAAATCTAGATTATCTCCTTGTCAGGATGCCTCCCAAGTGGAATGAGGGCTGCAATGCACACAGTCTGGAGTGGGACTCCATCAATGGGAAAGACAATGGTGTTGCGGAACTGAGCTGAGTTCCGGAGCTCAGAGTCCAGATCCTTCCCTTTTACCTCTCCACAATCTCCTACAACTCCTCACAAAGGTTTCTCCCAAGGCTGCCCCATCCCTTGTCATCATTTATTTCATTTGTCAGTGGCTTTCTGAGGGTCTGGTAGCTGCGCTCAGCATCAGCTCTTCTTGGGGGCTCCCTTACATGGCTGCCAGCCTGTAAAGACGCTGCCTCCTCATTTTCTTATCCCCAAAGCCCCGTCATCACCAACCAACACACTGTGTTGTTTTTCCAGCCCAACATACAGAATTATTTCTACACATTAAAAAAACTGACACAACTATACTTTCACAAACCTTCAACTAAAGACATTTTCTGTTCTTATTAATTAATGAATACATCTCCATCTGCCAACGGGATAGATTTCATTTCCTACCCTGTCATTTTGGGGGGCATTTATTAGTATGTGACTCCTCATTTCTCTAACCATTCCTCATTTCCAGGTTAGCCCTTCTTTCCTTCCACGCTTGTCTAATCCATCCTGGATACCAATGGAATCATTTACACATTCTGTCGTCAAACGTGCTTAAAATCTTTCTTGACGGTCCTCTTAGCTTTCTTAGGATGCATAGTCCTAGATCACAACTGTGAGTGCAGTCACGTCTGTGCCCTCAACCATATAACCTTACCCCCTCATTCTTCCTCACCAAGAAGAAACCAAGGCCATCACATCACTGCCCCTTCACTGCCCAACTTAGTGACACTCAGCTTGGTCTCACCAGCAGAGGCTGTAGGACTCACATTAGTGACACTCAGCTTGGTCTCACCAGCAGAGGCTGTAGGACTCACATTCAAGGTTTCCCTCCCTCATCCCTACATGGTGGATCCCATCCCTTAGAGCCGCTCCACTAAGTATTCCCTTTTGCTTATTTTGGATCTTTCCCCCTATGATTTTTTTTTTAAATACCAACAGCCAAAACATGACTGGACTTTGGTTCTTTCTCCATCTACCAAATCAACTCCCTTCTACACCACAAAGTTTCTTAAAAGAAGAGCCTGCCTTGCTTGTTTCTACTTCTTTATCTCCAATTTACTCCTTCATACATAGTGAGCCTCCTCCTCCTCCTCCTAGACCCTCCTCATTAAGGTTGCCAGGAGCTCATAATTACCAAATAAAGTGCCCTGCTTCTGTCCCTACCTCGTGGTAGCTCCACACTGCCTTTTCCGTGCTGCTCGCTCCTTCTTTCTGGAAACCCTCTCTCCTTTGGCTTCTCCTCCAATCTTCCTAATTCTTCTAAGAGCCCTCATTGTTCTTTTTCTTCCCATTGCCTGAATCTTTAAATTAGCACTACAGGGGACTTCCCTGGAGGTCCAATGGTTACATCTCCATGCTTCCAATGCAGGAGGCATGGGTTTGATCCCTGGTTGAGGAACTAAGTTCCCCCATGCTGTGTGGCCAAAGAAATAAATAAATAAGATAAACCACCACAGTGATACTAAAAGAAATAATTAAAAAATATTTTAAAACAAAATAAGTTAGTGCTCCAGAATTTGACTCTCAGTCTTTTTCTTCTTACTCTTTAACTGAATGATAACTTTCAAAATGGTTTCATCTTACTCAGCTGTAAGTACAGCTGGTTACCTACCCAGTTTGTGATTTTTAGGGCCAATCTCCATTCTGAGCTCTACCTTCATATTTCCAAAACCTCCATAACATTTCCACTGGATGGTATGTCTTTACAGTTATCTAGACTCCAGACCAAACTAGCAACATCTTGCCTCAAACCATCTCTTATTTCAACTGACAGCCTTCCCACACACCATTACCGAAGCAAGAACCTGGACTGACCCTCAGCTCTTCCATCTTTTATTACCTGCAGTCATCACCAAAGCTTATTAAATCTACCTCCTCCAGGCTTTTCCAATTCATTACTGCTACTCCATCTTGAATACTCACTATCTTTCTTTTCATTGAGCTCCTGTAACACCGTGTCTAGGGTATGGCTTAGCCTTTAAATTGTCTCTTGCCCCCAATCACTCTCTTGCTTGCATACCCCTGCATTCTCGCAGGTCTGGCTTTCTATATCAGATCCCATCTCTCTTTTACCTGATGATCAATAAACACATGAGAAAACTGAACAACCTCTTCCTTTATAACTATAATAGCCACTGTAACTACAGTAACTGTTACCTAAAACTGGTCTTCTGCCTCATGTCTGTCAGCCTTCTCATCTATACTGGATATAGTTGCCGTATTACTTTGCTTTCGGCTTAGCTCAGTTTTATGCCACTTCTCTGCTCTTCGGCATTCCTTAATTTCTCCTTATCTATCAGACAAATTCCTTAGCCTAAATATAAAGCCACTTCAATCTGCCCATGCAGCTCTGCTGCCAAGTCAGTATTTTATGCACCATCTATACTCAACTATGTGCCGCTTCCTGAACACAATTTGAACTTTCTAGCCTCTTCATTTATATTATACTGTTCTTCTGCATGGGAAGTCAGCTTTCTCCCTCTGTCCTGTCCATTTATTAAAGCCCAGTCAAACATCAATCCATCTATGGAAGCCATCACTAACAAGAACAGCTAGAAGTAACTCCTCTCAGTTTTAGACTCAACACTGTTTTTACCTCTTTCTGAGTCTTTAATCACAGATTGTGTGATTTGAGTCTTTAATCACACAGTGTGTGTTTATCATCTCACCCACTACACAGTTGGAGGATACACTGAGGTCACAGTCACATAATATACATTCTGTGCACCTCCAAGGCATCAAATAGTATCTGGTACATTGACTGATGGATGCATGCTGACAAAATTAACGCAAGATTGGTACTGTTTAAAGCATTAGTTTTCTTACTGCCTTTGTTGAGAAAAACCCTCTGAAAAATTAAAAACTTACTGAATACTTACTTTAATGGGACAGTCAAAAGTCTCATGAAATTCTTCTCCAGAATACAGTCCAAACACCTGCACCTAAAAAGTAAGTGGATGCTGTCAGTTCACCAGGACAGTAACAAAGAAAGCTGCTGAGTCAGTACAACATGCACTATCAATAAAAAAGTCAAGCACTTAGTAATCTAAGGTCTTTGTAATCTCTATTAAATATCCAATGGAAAGAATTCCATCAGGGTGAGATAATACCACTGCAATTAAGTTTCTTACCAGCATCTGATGGACAGAGTTCTCTTTGCCCATCACAAATTTATTTTATTAAATAGATGTCAACTTTAAAAAATGAAATAGAGATGAAGAGGTTATTAATACTTTTTAATGAATTTTCCATAGGCAACTTTTAAAGGAATTATTTGTTCCTTTCCTTGAAGGAAAAAGGAGCTTCTTCTTTGGGTCATATATATATAAATCAACTGAGCAGATCAAAGTCGCAAGAGATTAGGTGAACTGCACTTCTTTTACCATCTTATCTTGGATCTACTGACAGCGTATACATGTAAGATTTAATTTCTACTTATCAGTGTCTCCCTTAAAGCTGTTTAATCTTAATCTTTCCTCTGAGAGGTTGACTTTAATATTCAATTGTATAATGTACATAAAGGGTCTTCCCTGGTGGTTCAGGTGGTAAAGAACCTGCCTGTGATCCAGGAGACCCAGATTCGATCCCTTGGACATGAAGATCCCCTAGAGAAGGAAATGGCAACCCACTCCAGTATCCTTGCTGGGAAATCCCATGGAGAGAGGAGTCTGGCAGGCTACAGCCCATGAGGTTGCAAAGAGTCGAACACAACTGAGCAAATAACACTTTAACACAAAGGGTACGGATCAGAGATTCGAAGCTTGACAAATGTTTATGATATGAACATACCCCTGCAGCCACCACCCATGTCAAGAAGCAGAATCTAAGAAGCTCCCTGTGCTCCTTCCCATTCATTTACACCCTCACAAACTACCTGCTCCTCCAAAATCTATCACCTTTGGTAAGCTGTGCTGATGTTAGAATTTTATACAGACAGAATCATAAACTGTTTCACTGGCTTCTTTCACTGGACGTTTCCCTTCTGATATTTATCCACCGTGCTATGCACATATGGCAGGAGCTCATTCTTTGTCACCGCTGTATAATATTTCACTGTACGAGTACATCGCCATTTGTATATCCATCTTCCACTGATTACTTTGGTTATTTCCAAATAGAGGCTATCATGAATAATGCCAAACAATGCTCACACTACCACACAATCGCACTCATCTCACGCGCTAGTACAGTAATGCTCAAAATTCTCCAAGCCAGGCTTCAACAATACATGAACCATGAACTTCTAGATGTTCAAGCTGGTTTTAGAAAAGGCAGAGGAACCACAGATCAAATTGCTATCAAAAAAGCAAGAGAGTTGCAGAAAAACATCTATTTCCGCTTTACAGATTACGTCAAAGCCTTTGACTGTGTGGATCACAATAAACTGTGGAAAATTCTGAAAGAGATGGGACTATCAGACCACCTGACCTGCCTCTTGAGAAATCTGTATGCAGGTCAGGAAGCAACAGCTCAAACTGGACATGGAACAACAGACTGGTTCCAAATAGGAAAAGGAGTATGTCAAGGCTATATACTATCAACCTGCTTATTTAACTTGTATGCAGGGTACATCATGAGAAATGCTGGGCTGGATGAAGCATAAGCTGGAATCAAGACTGCAGGGAGAAATATCAATAACCTCAGATATACAGATGATACCACCCTTGTGGCAGAAAGTGAAGAAGAACTAAAGAGTCTCTTGATGAAAGTGAAAGAGTAGAGTGAAAAAGTTGGCTTAAAGCTCAACATTCAGAAAACTAAGATCATGGCATATAGTCCCATCACTTCATGGCAAATAGATGGGGAAACAGTGTCAGACTTTATTTTGGGGGGCTCCAAAATCACTGCAGATGGTGACTGAAGCCATGAAAGGATTAAAAGCATCTTTTAATCCTTACTCCTTGGAAGAAAAGTTATGACCAACTTAGACAACATATTAAAAAGCAGAGACATTACTTTGTCAACAAAAGTCCATCTAGTCAAGGCTATGGTTTTTCCAGCAGTCATGCATGGATGTGAGAGTTGGACTATAAAGAAAGCTGAGTGCCAAAGAATTGATGCTTTTGAACTGTGGTGTTGGAGAAGACTCTTGAGAGTCCCTTGGACTGCAACGAGATCCAATAAGTCCATCCTACAAGAAATCAGTCCTGAATATTCATTGGAAGGACTGATCCTGAAGCTGAAACTCAAATACTTTGGCCACCTGATGTGAAGAACTGACTCATTTGAAAAGATCCTGCTGGTGGGAAAGATTGAAGGCGGGAGGGGAAGGGGACGACAGAAGATGAGATGGTTGGATGGCATCACCGACTCAATGGACATGAGTTTGGGTAAACTCCAGGAGTTGGTGATGGACAGGGAGGCCTGGAGTGCTGCAGTCCACGGGGTCACAAAGAGTCAGACACGACTGAGCTGAACTGAATGAATAATGCTATAATGAACACTCTTTCCAAATCTTTTCGTCCACTTATATATCCATTTATGAAGAATGGGATTGTTGAGGTGCAGGTTATATCTCTGTTGACATCTAATAGACAGCTGAACAATTTCACAAAGTTGTTCTGATCAATTTACACTCTTACCAGCAAAGCATAAGATTCCAGGAGCTCTCAAACACTTGAAACCAGCTATTAGGGGCACTCGGAATTGTTTCCCAACACTTGGGATTTGTTCACTCTTTTTCTAGTCTCTAGAAGAAAGTGGTGTTATTTTTTCTTTTAAATTCTGTAAGAATTCACCGGTGAAGCTATCTAGGTCCAATGGCTCTGTATGAGAAAGTATTTCATTACAAATTGATTTTTTAAATAGATATAAAACCTTTCAGACTTTCAATATCTTCTTGTTTTCATCTTAGTAAGCTGTGAGTGGTTCATCTGTGCAAGTTCCAAGAGAAAACTGTACTCATATTATCATTCTGGGGAGATATGTTCTTTCACTAAAATATAAAATCTTTAGAATATCCCACTCATTTTATGACTCCTGCGTTTATACTCTTAGGCCAAGAATGCTGTTTGTTCCAAGAATATCACACCATAGAGTGTAATGACAAGGGGATATGATCTACTCTGAGGTAGTCTGATAAAACGTATCATTGGCATAGCAAACACATGCAGGCCCCACTACCACCATGCTGCTCCTCATTCAGAGGCACTGGCTCATGCTTTTACATAAGTGTATAAGCACCAGGTGGCTTCCCAGGTGGTTCACTGCTAAAGAATCCACCTAGAAACTCAGGAGATACAAGATACATGGGTTCTATTCCTGGGCCAGGAAGATCCCCTGGAGGAGGGCATGGCAACTACTCCAGCATTCTTGCCTGGGAAATCCTATGCTGAGCACCCTGGCGGGTGTGAAGTTGTGAAGAGTCACATATGACTCAGCACTTAAGCACAGGGTACACTGAACTTCTTATAAAATGGTGGTTGGGAAGCTCAAAAGAATAGCATTATATGCAAAGTTTCACTCTGCCCAAGGAAGCTGAATTTGAATGAGCCCAAAGAATCCAAGAACACAGACTCAAAATAAGACAGGTACTATATCACCTGGATCTTAATAGACTAACTGAACAAGGGGTCAACTTACTAAAATTACATCAGTAGAAAATCATGGTACTCCAGGAAGTTTATATTTTTCTAAAATAAAGCTACTTCTATTCATTCCAACTATATCACAACAACATGGTCCTGTGTCACATCTTATACTCCTACTAATAACTTGGACCTCAAAATGCTTCCACACACCTTACCTCAGTGGTTCTGATTGGACTGCATGGTTAAGATCCCTGGATATTAATAGCCAGACCCCATCCTCGACAAATTAAACTTTTTGGTGGGATAAAACATATTTTTTTTCAGGTGAACATATTTATTTCACTCAGAGTGGTCAATTTGTATCTAGAAATGTCTAAATGTTCCCCGAGCTCTAAATTTTTTTTTTTAAGCTGTAATTTGATTCAATTTTAACCTATGGGGAAGTCTTGGTTACAACTGTGTGAGACTAAGATTCCAATAGGAAAGTGTATTTTGATATCATCTCCTCAAAGAAGTGATGCCATTTCTCAGTTTTCTCAAACTATGCAGGGAAACAATCTTCTGGAAAAGGTCTCTATTGAAATGGTCAGTATCATTCTGGTTCTTTAAGAAATTTTATTCTGAATTAAACTATCCTTATGGACTTAAAAATGAGAAGAAATACCTTTAAAACTGTACTTTTAAAGGTTCATAATTCATGGTATGTAACTAGGATTGAAAATCTTCCTCTCCCTCATTTGACCCTTATAGCAAGACTGCTGGGGATGAAACCAAACACCTTTGTTGATGTTCAGTCACTGAGTCAAGTCTGACTCTTTTGTGACCTCATGGACAATAGACTGCCAGGTTCCTCTCTCTGTTCATGGGATTTTCCAGGCAAGAATACTGGAGTGGGTTCCCACTTCCTCCTCCAGGGAATGAAGCCATGTCTCCTGCATTGGCAGGCGGATTGTTTACCACTGGGCCACCAAAATAAACAACTCGTCTAAAGTCATAACAATCAGAAAGACTATTACAAGCTCTATTCTTCTATATTCCATAATTATAGGAGCTAGTCCAAAATTTGTAAATAAGATACCTTTCCATATGAAGCGTAAGAAAAGCTACACTGGAAAAAAATTCAAATGCCTCAAATATTTGCCAAAATAAAGTGAAAGGGAATATCAGGCTATGAATTAGACAACTCTACCACAGAAGCTGAAATTAAATGGAGCAGACTATTCAGTTCAAATGGACAAACTTCCTTCCACCTATAACAGGATACATTTTAAGAACAAAAGTTAAGTGATTTTTATTGTGGGGAAAAGTACACGAGCTGTAAACAAACAAATATGGGACTGCTGAAAAAAGACTGAGGTATCAGTAAGTGAGAAAACATTAGAAACATTGTGAGTCTTACAGGGAAAACTAAAATACAAATTTCCAGGGGTAAAAATTGTGAATCCAACAACAAAACAATTATGAATTCGTGTGAAGATATAGTCAAGTAAGAAGGAATAGTAGAGTAAGAAGGCAGGAGGAGAAGAGGACGACAGAGGATGAGGTGGTTGGATGGCATCACTGACTCGATGGACATGAGTTTGAGAAAACTCCAGGAGTTGGTGATGAACCTGGTGTGCATGGGGTCACAAAGAGTTGGACATGACTGAGCAACTGAACTGACTGACTGACTGAAGAAGGAATAAACAGAATAAGAGAACAAGACATGGTAGTTCTTAGCAAACAGGCTGACACTCAGAACCGTCCTTGAGAACTAGTCAGAAGCAAAGTATCACTATTGTACCCACTACAGAGACTGGAGGGGTGTTTGCTGAAGGCGGTGAGCAAGACTGCGACTCTTAGGTTAGTCTTTTTCATTGCCTTTTTTTTTTTTTTAAGATTTTTTTATGTGGATCATTTTTTAGTCTTTATTGAAGGTTACAATACTGCTTCACTACCATGTTTTGTTTTTTTGACCATGAGGCACGCGGGATCCTAGCTGCCTGACCAAGGATCAAACCCACACCCCCTGCAATGGAAGGCAAAGTCTTAACCACTGGACCACCAAGGACATCCCTCTTAGGTTAGTCTCTATTTCTACGTTTAACTGAGCAACATTTTCCTCAACTGTTCTTATTTTCTTGTTCAGGATGGAAAACACTGAAATGTCTCAAAACAAATCTCATAAACTTGATATCAGTATAAGCAGGGTGAATTGTTAAAACCTTTGCTATTTTGGTTAAGTTCACTAACGTGACACCCAAACTAGTAGGTCACAACTTATACTACTAAAGCTAACAAAACCCAAAACGATTCTCATTCATTTCCTCTTTTTTTTATTTCCTCAGTGAATATCACACTGTGAAAAGAAATCCACTGAATGATTGCCTAGAGAGCTGGCTTTTAGGAAGATCTTGTCTAAGAAAAGAATCATATTTAAAGGTTAAAATTGAAAGGATCCTTTTGATAAGCATATTTCCTATAGCAGCCCTGACAACTTCTCCCAAATTGTCACAAAAATACCTAATGAAAAAAAGAGAAAATTCAGAAAATCTGTTTTATAGTCAATTTTCTGCAAAGTCCTAGAGTACTTCTCATTAACTACATACTCATAGAGCAACATGAGGACCACAAAAGGTATGTGCTATGTATTTACCGCCAGAAAAACAGAAACCCTACCCTCATGAAACAATCAGGAAGGTGTCTATGTCTCTACTTTAGCACAGACTTCTCTGTATTTGCCAACCAGAAAACTGAGTGACAGGCCACCTGACACAGAGAAACTGTGAGGAGGGTGGCCAGAGTGTCAGAAAACTCTCTCAGCTGGTACTTCATTATAACAGCCCCCCAAACCCAAGCTTCCCAATAACAATTGGTCAAGCATTAAAACAGGAGTGAACACATAAGCTGTCATTCTGTCTAGGGCAGTGGCTGGAGGGACCCTCACAGGGGAGATGGCAGGTTTTCACATTCTCCACCCATGGAGGGTGTTCGAGACCCAGGAGAGAAGATAGGCCAGGCTCCTAGTTCACTGGAGGAGCTGCCTTAACTGGATACCTCCAAGCAGAGGAAATGGAGCTCGTTAACTGGAACGTGTGGCGCTGAAGGCTGATTCCATAACACCCAGCAGGATAACTACCAAGAAGGATAACAAGCAGGGCCCAGAGCAAGCTGACACTGAATCTGTTTGCTAACTGAGGTTCAGAAAGAGCTTATCTCCTTGTTTTGGAATGGATACATGAGTAACAAAAACATACACAAGATCTATAAAAAGAATGCAGCAGAACACAATTTCAAGGGCTCTAAGGGAGAAAAACCATGCTTTTAAAAAAATGTTTTAATAGAGACTTTCCTGGTGGTCCAGTGGTTAAGATGCTGTGATTCCACTCAGAGGGTGTGGGTTCGATCCCGGGTCAGGGAACTAAGATCACATATGCCAAGTGGTATGGGGTGGGGAGGGGGCTAGTGTTAACAGTAACAACAACAACAATAAAAACTACAGGACTGTTGACTTCAATAACAAGAAGAGAGCTCTACGAATCTGGAGCAGAAGAAAAGGATGGTGATGATAACTGCTGACAATTACCTGTGCCTTCTATTTCAGATGCTATTCCAAACTACTGACACATATTAACTAACTAATTTCCCCTAATGATTGACACAGCAATAATCATTACTACCCCCTTTGACAGGGGAGGAAAACAGGCTGAAGCCCAGAGAGGGCTGAATCACTTAGCTGACAACACACAGCTCAAGCGTGGTAGGATAATTCCACTCCCAGCCATTTGATCTCTAATACTCTAAGACCTCTGATATGCTAAGAGCTAAGACTTCTCATGACACAAGTCATCATTTTGGTTTTGAAAATTAAACATAGATCAGGCAGACACGAAAAGAGCTGGGAGAGATCAAAAGAGTTCAGGAAAATTAAAAAGACCCAACAGAATAAAACTCTACTCCAGGAAGCAACATGGACATTGGAAGCAAAGCATATCAGCTAAGGGACCAAACAAGAAGAGAAACTCTCCCTGACTTTAGAGAAATGAGACGATAAAAACCATGAGAAAGCAAAGCACATATATGTGTCTGCGTGTCTGTGTGTGACAAAACATGGCCAAGGTTTCTTACAATAGATTTTCAAAAGAGAAGGGTGAATAGGACTTATCCATTCACTCTCGTACCTTGAAAAGGTGACACACAACAACGCGGGAGGGGAAGAGGCCAGGCTACAATGGTTAAGAAAAGGGTTATCAAAATAAAGCAGAAAGATCTGAGAATCTCCCACACACCCGAAATCAGCTCTGCTACATCTCCATCCAGGCCTCGCACTGCGCCCACTGCCCAGCTGAGTCCGTGGAGGGGGGTGGGGGCCAGGGAACATCCTGACCTAACAGAGCAAAGTGGGAATGGAGCCTGGGCAGGTGCGGTGCAAAGCGAAGCTCTTAGCCTCTGTGCGATACCGCCTCCAGCCTCAGTATTATTGAGTTTCTGAAGAAATGAAAACACGTGGAACTGCAGCAATAATCAAAATCAGGACTGAAGTCAACTTTCCTGAAATGAAAACAATACTTCAGTATATAGATCAAAAGGACTAACTCTCTTTCAGACAAAATGAATGAAAATAGACCTGAACAAGACATTAACTTAGCAAACTGAATTACAAGGGCTGTTCGTTGTTGTTGTTGTTGTTGGTATTGTTGTTGTTATTATGATGAGTCTGAGCTCCAAGGCAGGACAAAAAAAATTTAAAAAGGTTTTGTGAAAGAACAAAGTAGGCTGGCCTCTGACATGTCTATGAAAATAAAGGTTAGACAAAAGAGAGCAGGGTCTCCAAAGCTTTGAAAGAAAATAGTTCAACCTAGAATTCTACATTAAATTAATTCTAGTTTATATACGAAGACAACACAGGCAAGAGATCAGAAAATAAACCTTGTATGTATTTATCCTGAAAGTTACCTAAAAATGTACACCAGTAACACACATATTCAATGTGTGACCGTATTTCAAAATTTGGAACTCGAAGGTAAAAAAGTCCTGAAGAAAAAGATTAGAAATGAGCACCAGCTGAATAAACAGAGTAAATTTTAAAGAACTGTTAGGCTTGGGGCTTTAAAACTGAATATAAATATGAAGGGTTATCTCTGAAATAGAAGGTAACGATTTTTCTAGAAATCCTAACACACTAAACAAAGAAAAAACCACAACAGCCATTTAAAGATGCAAGAGATCTAGATATCTGTAGTTGATCTTTTTAATAATCTTTACCCTGCTATCATCACTAATCACTTTACCAGATCATGCTATATTATTAGCTCCTCAGTTTTCAAAATACTGACTAACCCATGGCGAGGGCTAGGTTTCATTAACTATGTGCACTGAAATATTTCTTTTCAAATCTATCGATGCTGGTAAAATATATGAGAAAACTATTTTTTTTTAATGCATCATGGGGGCTTCCCTCGCAGCTCAATGGTAAAGAATTCGCCTGCCAATTCAGGAGACACGGGTTCAATCCCTGGTCTGGGAAGATTCCACATGCCACAGAGCAACTAAGGCTGTGTACCACAGCCACTGAGTCTGTGCTCCAGAGCCTGGGAAACGCAACTACTTGAGTCCTGGCACCACAACAAGAGAAGCCACCACGACAGCTGCTTCATGCAACTAGAGAGCAGCCCCCGCTGGCCACAACTAGAGAAAAGCCCATGCAGCAACAAAGACCAAGCTCAGCCAATAATAAAGTTGTTAAAAAAACATGCACCATGGGTCTAAGCAAAATATGGCAGCTATAAATCTGACTAAAATAGGAAAAGGTGTTTGCCAAGAAGTGCACCAGGAGATATCTGAGGGTCATCTCATTATCCACCAGACACAGGAGTTAAAATATCCCACTTCACCATAGCACATAATAACTCTTCACAATCTAGAGCTCTGAAAATTCTTAGATGAGGTGTCTTCCTAAAAGTTCTCTTACAATTCAAAAACAATATTCTCCTTCAACAATTAAATTGGTGTTAACCCACAAGGAATTCCCCCTTACCTTTCAGAAAACAAAAATGGAGATAACCTTTCATTATCAATAAAAATGTTTCCACGGTTTGGATAATTCTCAATTTCTACACATACCAACTCTTCCCTTATCGCTCTTTTGACAGTCTGGTTCATTTCAGAATTTCAGCATGTACTGTAAAGTTTGATAGTGCTTTTTGAAAAGCACGAGTGTTCCAATGACTTTCAAAAGACTCTTTGGGCAACGTTAGGCTTAGATACATCAAAATGCATTCCTGTATGTCAAGAAGACTTCATTTTTCTTCTGTTAACAGATTAAATGGGTATAAATCTTTTACACTGAGTACATTGTTTTTAATTTACTCATCCTAATGGACCACTGAATTTAGATCACATAAAGAAACATAAAATTAGATTAGGAAATCTGCTGTATGCAGGCAAGAATACGTGAGGTTCTGTAATGATTCTTAATGCATTCTCTTCTTAAAACTGTTATTTTAGAAGAGTAGCTTAAATACATTGTGCATTAGAATTTTATCATTGCAAACCAACATTAGAAAAGCCTTCCATTGACTGAAAAACAAAAAAGACATTCTTGTAAGTGGAAAATCAATCACCAGAACCACTAAATGTCACAGCTCAACATCAGCAAGCAGCACTGATAATTGTTAGTTATACACTGCACAAATGATGTATGTCCTTGGTCGAGAAAGTGGGGGCCAGGGTTTTAGAAAACTGTACATATATTGATTTTACATTTATTTAATGTGGCCATTGCAAGACACTTTATTCTTCTGATAAACTATGACTGCTTATCAAAAGATTCTATAATTCAAGAGAAACATTCATAACTGGTGTGTGAAAATGAAAACCACTGGCCCACAGAAATCATGCCCACAAAATCCAATTTTGTGGATTTATGGCAGAAAGGCATTAAACCACTGTCTTGCAGGAACTGTAGACCAGTCGCTGAAGTCTAAGTGGCACGGCAGTAATGATTAAGGTGACATGTCCCCCTGCCACGGCTGTTAATCAGCTTAATACTAGTTACATTATTGACAGTCTTGTAATTACTTTTCCTTAAGGCACATTAGCACAAAATATATTTTACTTTAATTAAGAGTGATCAGGAGTAAGTCCGATACCCAAAAAGAATAATCAAGGTTCTCCAAATGCAGACATCCAGTAAGCGCAGTGCTGTTCCGAGGCCCTAGAGGTGGTTCCATCACAGCCCCTGGGGTTGGAGCAGCGCTTTCCATGTGATCAGGCAATCCCCATACCTTGCCATCCTCGGCACACACGCCCATGTGCTCTCCACTTTCATCCAGGCTAACCTGATTTATCTTCACAGGACTCTATTAAAAACAAACAAACAAACAAACAAACATGAAAAACATTTTCATGTATCAGAAGTCAAATGTTTCAGCTCTTTGTAAAATGTAAATGATACAAGTTGTCTGCTAGTTTAGATGTATGAGTCCAAGACGTAGTTTGCTTTTGCAAATGAAAATGGTAAAATATAGCTTTGTTCCCAGACATCTAATAAGGGGAGAAACCTCAGATTTCCCCAAATTACCTATTTCACATTCTGAAGTCCAGCTAAAATGGTATTTTTCTTACTTGCTATATGCCTTTCTATTTATTCTGTTCTATTTACTGCAGAGTCCTGTAATTTTTCCCTAGCCAAGTTCATTCAAAGAACAAAAACCCCAAATAAAAATCATGATGTAATGAAAACTGTTAGCTTTTTAAAAAATTGAAGTATAGCTTGTTTCTGGTGACTAGCAAAGTGATTCAGTTTTATAAACACATCCACACACATACTTTTTCATATCCTTTTCCATTATGGTTTATTACAGGATACTGAACATAGTTCCTTGTGCTATACAATAGTACCTTGTTCTTTACCTATTTTATGTATAAATAGTGTGTAGCTTCTAAACCAAAACTCCTAATTTACCATTCCCTCACCTGCTTTCCAGTTTGTTAACAATACATTTGTTTTCTATGTCCATGAGTCTGTTTCTGTTGTATCGTATTTTAGATTCCATACATAAGTGATACCATACGGTATTAGTCTTTCTCTTTCTAACTTCACTTGTTATGACAACCTCTAGGTCCACCCAAGCCGCCTCAAATGGCATTATTTGCTCCTTGTTATGTCGGAGCAACACCTTTTGCACGCATACACACACCTCCTGTGCCCACTCACGGGGGATAGACGGCGCGGTCGCTTCCACATCTTGGCTACTGTGAAGGGTGCTACAGTGAGCGCTGGGGTGCAGGCGTCTTTTTGAGTTAGCAACTCTAAAATCAGTTGTTTTGATCTGGCTTACCAACCAATTCATTTGTTCTTCTCTTATAAATTACAAAAACACATTTTTATTTATACTCTATGCTTATTACTTTCTGGGGGAAATCCACAGGGTCCAACTGATATTAAGTTTGTCATATCCTAATTCTGTCATCCTCCAATCTTTGGAGTACTCTCAAATTTAAAAATCTGTGAAGATAAGAATTAGGCATTCTACTTTAGATGTATTTTCCCAAGAGGAAATACACTGCACATTTAATATTTTTCACAGATTTCCAGCCATCTGGGGAGCCAGCTGTTTACTCACTATAATATTCACACAGGTGATTTTCTAAATGGAAGTCAAAATCAGTAAATGATGACAACAGTAAGAAAAAAAAACAAAAGGGGCAAGCACTTCTTTTCCTTTTTAATTTTTTTAAAAATTTCTTTCTTTTCGATTGCAACAAGTGGTATGTGCCATCTTAGTTCTCTGACAAGGGATCAACCCTATGCCCCCTGCATTGGAAGCATAGAGTCTTAACCACTGGACCACCAGGAAATTCCTTTTTCTTCTTAACAGTGACAGTATCCAACCACCTTTCACAAAACATGATAGAACAAATTAACCACGGAAAGAGAAATAAGCCTTCATCATTACAATATAAGCTTGCAAATTAGTTTCTCAAAATATCTAACCTTAAAATAATCTGGTTAGTGCATACAAATAAAATGGAAATACACCAAATTGACTGTTCCATGCTTACTGGAAAATATCTCTGAGCTAGAAAGTAATGGCCAGGGCAGACCAAGACTCCCAGACCTTGAAAGGCCACTCAGGGACTGATGATGCTCAGAGAAATTCCCACGTTACAGGTGGAGACAGCTGGCTATAGAACCCTTTGTTATCCAGATCCCAAAATCACTCCTGAATTGCAGTTCATGAAAGCCAAGCTATCTCCTTAAAAGTTCCTAAAATGTTAGAAGAGGAAAGGACCTCGCAGACAGATCTTTGATCCATTTACAAGAGAATAAACCAATCCCAGATGAGATTCACAACAGAAGAACAGAGCCAGAGTTCTGACCTTGAGGGCGGTGAAGAGAACTTTGTGATGGGCAGCAGAGAAGACGCTAAACAAAAGCTGAACTGAGAAAGCATTGAGGCTTGTCTGTCTGGACTTCTGGTCAGTGAGTCTGAGTGACCGCCTTTCACAGTCTCCTTTGGACATGTTGTTTTCTCACTGAGCACCTCCTGTTAACAATTTTCTGATTCTGACTTTGTGTTCATCAAAGAACACCCATTTTACTCTTGGCAAATATAAGCCCCACCTACCTCTGACTGTAACTTAATTGACATTCAATTATAATCTACCTCAGACTATAATTTAACAGGTGCACAGAGCATGCTCAGTGCCAAGGTTTTCTGTCCTGACCAATGCGGTGCTATCCACGTGTGACTATACAGAAAGTTTAATTAGTTAAAGTCAATCACAGTTAAAAATTAGACGCAGATGTATAGAACAGTCTTTTGGACTCTGTGAGAGAGGGCAAGGGTGGGATGATATGGGAGAATGGCATTGAAACATGTAAATTATCGTATGTGAAATGAATCGCCAGCCTAGGTTTGATGCATGATACAGGGTGCTCAGGGCTGGTGTACTGGGATGACCCAGAGGGATGGAATCGGGAGGGAGGTGGGAGGGGGGTCTGGAAGGGGAACTCATGTATACCCATGGCAGATTCATGTCAATGTATGGCAAAACCAACACGATAATGTAAAGAAAAAAATTAATTAATTAATTAAAATAGAGCACAAACACACACACAAAAAATTCATTTCCCCACTTGTGTCTGCACATGCCAAGTGCTTAACAGCCACATGTGACTAGCGGATAATGTATGAGAAAGCACACAGATCACAGAATGTTTTCATCATTTCAGAGAGTTCTACAGACAGTGTTATTCCAGGGCCACAAGACTGAGCCGCAGTGCTTCTTCACAAGGCTCTCTGTACAACTTACAGTCAGAAGTATATTTTCTCCCCATGTATCTGTCAAATTGTTTTCTGTCATTTCTTCTTGGACTCTGTGCTCATGGCCTATGCTAAGATCCTCAGAATTGCACTGAATTATTTTCAAAAACCTGGCATACATGTTAGCTGATCCTCACAGCTTTTGAGGAAAGCAGTCAGTCTAAGATGGTTATCACCATCTCACAATAAAGAAAATGAGGCCTCAAGAGTTTACTTGTGAGGTGATCTTCACAATTAAAACATATCTCAAATCATGAGTCTAATCTTCCTTTCTAAAAGGGCTTCCTTTCTGAAAGGGCACTTCCTGATGTCTTCCTAATCTGTAGTAATGACTGATATATTCTTCTAGTTGCTCAAGACAAAAAACTTTGGATCCATTCTTGACTCTTTTCTTCCAGACTTTACCTTGTTATCTGTCAGCAATTCCTACTACCTCTTCAAACAAAATTTCACCACTTTCACCACCCCAACAGCTGCCATCATGGTCCAAGCTACCATCATCCTTGTCTGAATTACTGTAATGGTCTCCTAGCTAGTAGACCCACTTCTGCCCTAATTCTCCTAGAAATCCCCTAGAAATTCAACAAGCTGGCAGAGTACATATTGTTAATAGGCGGATCAGACAATGTGATTCCTTTGTTCTAAACTCTCCAATGGCCTTCCATCTCAGGATAAGGTCCAAAGTGTTCACTATGACCTGACAGTCTGAAATGTTATGGCTAGAGCCTGGCCTTATCCTCTCTCTCCTCCAGCCACAATGATCTTCTTGCTGTTTCGCCAGCTCTAGGACCTCTGAATTTGTTTGCCAGTGCTTTTCTGCCAACTCTTCACTGGTAATCATCTCATCGGTGATACTCTCTGGCCACTGGAGCTGAAGTTTCAACACTCTGCCCAAACATTTCATAGTTCCTTCGCTGTTATATATATTTTTTCTCTTTAGCACTTACCACTGTTTTACTATGTATTTTACTTATTTATCTTATTTACTGTCAAATTCACTCACTGGAATATTAATTTCATGAAAGAAAGTTCAAAGAATACAAACATTCAATCATACACAAATTCTTTCAGAGAACAGAATAAAAAGAAAATCCTCCTTGACTCATTTCACCAGGACAGCATAACCTTACAAAAATAAAGCTCAACAAAGGATGTTAGAAAAAAGAAAAAAATACAAGTAAATCTCACTCATGGAAAAAAATCGAAAAATTCTAAAGAAAATATTAATAAAGGCAGCATATATAGAATAGACAATTTTATTCCAGAAATACTAGGCTGATATAACATATGAAAATTAACATATATTTTTGCATTGATAAAATAAAAGAGGAATATCATAAGATCATCTCAAGAGGAAATTTATAAGATCATCACAATGATGCAAAAAGTGTTTGATGAAACTCAACACTCATTCATGGTAAAAATTCTTAGCATGTTAGGATAAAAATTCTTCAATTTCACTTAAGGTGAAATGTTTAGAGCCCTCCTTTTACTGTCTTTACAATGTTGACTCTTCTAATCCATAAACATGGAGCAGTTCTCCATATATTAGGCCTTCTTTAATGTCTCTAGATAAAGTTTCCTATGTCTCCCCTTGGAGGTTTCACCATGCTTTGTTTTATTCCAGGAGTAGCAATGACAGTCAGCAGGGTTTTCTCATTCCTGATATGTACTCTATGACTCCATTTACATAACCTACAAAAATAGGCAAAACTATACCATAGTGTCCAGGGGGTGTACACAGAGGACATAAAAAAGAAAAGCTAAGCATTTATTACTAAAAAGGTCAATAAAGCAGCTCCTTCCAAGAGTACCGTGCATGGAAGTGGGAGAACAGAACAGCAGTGATAAGATTACTTGCTTTATTAGTATTTGTTCTACTGAGCATTTAAGTGATATTTCAAAATAAAAGCAAACATCAAAGATTCCTGAATAAAATTTAAAAGAATTTGCTCATGAAAATGTCTGGGACCTATGCCCTTAATGGGTTATTTCTGAGTTTACATTTTTCCCCTGTAACTGTCAAGCTACTCAAATGTACTAATTCTATTCTGGTCATTTATATTTTCCTAGAAAACTGTGTATTTCAGATTCTTAATGATGAAATATTTTTATTTTGTAGTCTTATAATATTTTAATACTACCAATGATATTAATACTACTTCTAGTAAGTAGTAAAACAACTAGCACTACTACTAGTAAGTAGTTAATACAACTACCACTACTACTAAGTAAATATTTACTATATGCTGTTTATGCATGTCTCTAGCCTAACAGTTCTATTAAATATTATATCATTTAATCTTCATAGAAATTAACCTATACCTATGAGATATGTACTATTCTTTTTACTATTTGGAAATATGACAATATATACATAGTAATATCATGCATATTAATATTTTATTTCCTTTTTTCTTTGATTTCCCTTATCAGATATATATCAGTTGTATTGCTCTTTTAATATCAGCAATACTACCAATAATTTAATTAACTTTTTAATGTTTTCTATTTTATAAATTTCTACTCTTATTCCATATTAATTTTCCCTTTTTGCCTTAGAACAATTTTGCTGACCTTACTCTAATTTCCTGGAGTTAATATATTGCCCGTTAGTTGTAACTGCTCATTAGTTAATCATAAAATAATCAAATGCTTTGCATTTGCCTTTGGGTATACCAATGACCACAAATTAGAGACCAGAAAATATTGTGTGATTATAATAAGTATAACCCCTTTGAGAAAAGCATTTTGTCTTGTTTCATTTCTAAGGATAGTGATGGTATTATGTGACTATCAAATTATTTAAAAAACTCTATGTGACTAAAATTATGGTCAGATATGTAGTTTGCATCTTTCTCTTTGTTAAATTAATTGGTTGTTCTTAGAAACCTAAGATATCATCATTTTGAAGTAATTCATATCCTCTATCTTGGAGCTCAAAATACATAATTTTTCAATCATGTTGCATATAATATTTAATTTCTAAACATTCTTGTTTACATTTTTCTTCTTGATCTAGAGAAGACTGACAGAAACGTTTAAAAACTTTCCCACTACAATTGTACTTTTGTAAATTCCTCTTTGATTTGCAAATACATCTTCATCTAGATATCAGATGACCTAAAATTTGGCAAAATAAGAGTATAATTGTTATATTTTCCTTTTAACTTGTACATGCCATCAATATAGTAGGCTGGTTAACAATCTTTTGCCTTAAACTCGTTTTTCCTCACATTTTTACTGCCAAGATGCTTAATTTTTGCTTGACTTTTTATATTTTTGATCACATCTTTATGTTTTACTTCCATCAGCTTATAGGATGTTTGTTCTTCAAAGATAAAGCTATTTTTCTTTTATTAACAGAATACGTGGCACATTTAGTGCTAACTTAGTTGCTACATTATTTTATATTTTTACAAATTATGTTTCTCTATTTTATTATTATTCTTTTGTTATATTACTCAAATTCATTTCTCTTGGTCTATCAAAGAATTTAGACGTGTTTATTCTATTTTCTTCTTTTTAGTGATTATCTTTAAAATTACTATAATACCTGAATTATGTCTCTTCCTCCTGCCTCAAATAAACGCAACTGTATTAACTGACTCATTTAGAAGATGAGGTATTTAGCAAATGTTTATTTACTCCCTCCTTCCTTCCTTATTTTAAAACAAGAGTGTAAATATTTTCTATTTCTTAGGTCATTTAAAATAGAATTGAAAAGAGAAGCTAGTTAACATATCCATTAAAGCTGTAGTCTTAAACCGTATGCTCTAAGCATGAAGCCAGAGGAAGAAGCTTTTGTTATCAGGGTGTCTATAATTTTAAAAATTGATTCACAACAGGTTATTGTAGATAAGGATATTTATCCCTTAGTGTGAATACTGCAAACAACTCTGTAGCTTATGTACATTTTAAAATATTCTATAGTTTCTGAAGAAATCTGGATTCTTTTTCCTCACATAAATCAAACCAAGTAAATAGACAACTCACAAAAGAAACAAAAACTATAAGTAAACACGAACAACAGACAACCTCAATAATAATCAACAAATGCAAAGTAATGAAGTTATTTCACCTGTAGAATCAACAAAGATTTTTTTCCAAATACTTAGTTTTAGAAAGAAAGCACAAAAATAGACACTATTCTTACACTGAAAGTAGTAATTCAAATTTAGAGCAACTCTGGGAGATCATTTAGCAATGTGCATCAAAATGCTTTAAAATATGCATTGCCTATTACAACCAAGGAGAAGAACGAAGATTATTTTGCAAAAATATGCTTTCCATAGCAGATCTCTCTTTTAAGACACTGAGAAATGGAAATTACCTATAGTTCAAAAAGTGAGACATCTAAATGATAATTTTTTTTTAATTAAGTTTGTTGTTGTTTAGTCGCTAAGTCGTGTCTGTCTCTTTGCAACCCCATGGACGGCAGCACAAGAAGCCAGGCTTCTCTGTCCTTCACCATCTCCTGGAGTTTCCTCAAACCCATGTCCACTGGGGCTTCCCTAGTGACTCAGCTGGTAAAGAATCTACCCACAATGTGCGAGACCTGGGTTCGATCTCTGGGTTGGGAAGATCCCCTAGAGAAGGGAAAGGCTACCCACTCCAGTATTCTGGTCTGGAGACTTCCATGGTCTGCATACTCACTCCATGGGGCTGCAAAGAGTGAGAGCAACTTTCACTTTCACTTTCTTTCACTCTCATGTCTATTGAGTCGGTGATGCCACCCAGCCATCTCATCCTGTTGTTCCTTTCTCCTCCTGCCCTAAATCTTTCCCAGCATCAGGGTCTAAAGAGAAATATTACATAGAAAAAAATTTGGCTTTGATCAAAGAGAGGTCTGTTCTTTGCCTCTGGCTTCTAGGAAGTCATCTATGCCTCACCTACATAGCTAACAGGTATGTCTTATAGTGGAGGCTACTCAAAACCAACCCTGATTTAGGGTTGAAGCCTTTGGGTCACAGGGTATTAGTCAGTCCAGAAGCTGAGATCAACCATGTTGATCCATGGTTGGATCAACCGTGACTCATCAACCAATCATGCCTCCAGAATAGAGCCCTAATAAAATCCCTCAATAGGGGAATGAGGGTGCTGAGCATTCTGGTAAGCACACATCTATGTATGGGTGGGGGTACCAAGCTTCACTTTTTGGAAGCATCCCAGGCACTGTCCTTCCTTTGGCTGAATTATTGATCTGAATTATTATTTCCCATAATAATCCATCACTGTGAGTAAAACAGAGTTCAGTTGAGTTCTGTGTGGCCTTTTAATTATGAAACACGAGGATGGATTTGGGAACCCCCAAAACTGGCAGTTGGTTTCAGAAGTCTTCAGCAGACTTGGGAGCCTAGAGTACTATGCATTCAAACGTTATAATTTAGCTATTTGATCTAATGTTTATAAATGCATGTGTGCTCAGTTGTAGTCAACTCTTTGCAACCCACTGGCTCCTCTCTCCATGGAACTTCCCAGGCAAGAATACTGGAGTGAGTAGCCATTTCCTACTCCAAGGGATCCTAACCCAGGGATCAAATCACTACTATATTTACAGGTACTTATATATATATGTGTGTGACTAGAAGTAGATTTCCCAAAATATTAGCATTACTTCTATCTGAATGCTGACATACTATTACTGTGACAATTGTTCCTTTCTAGGTTTTGCTGATTTGGGGGGTGGGATGGCGGTGGGGAGCTGTGTTGTATGGCATGTGAGATTTCAGTTCCTCAACCAGAGATCAAACCTGTGTCTCCTGCATTGGGAGTGTGGAGTCTTAACCACTGGACCACCAGGGAAGTCCCTGCTGATTTTTTTACAACCAATATTTATTTTGTTTGTAATTAAAAAATAAATATTTTTAAATTATTATGTAGTAAATTCATGAATCTAAAAACAAAAAGAAATCACTATTAATCTTACTTGTTAAAGCCACCATCCTTTGGGGGACCTCAGCATACACTTATCTGTAGTGGTAAACTGTGCATGTTAGTTTTTATAACAGTTTCATAACATTTAATAAAGAATAAACAACAAGATTTCAATAGTACAGCTGTCAACGGTACATAATCATTCCACTCAGGAACAAATGCCTCATGTATATCTGTCTTTTCTAAACACTAGAAATAAGCAGCAACAACAACACAACAGGAATAAAAAAGGATACGGGAGGAAACCAGGAGTGCAAGATTCAGCTTTCCTTCAATGCTGATTTTTTCCATCTGCCTGCTTTATACATATAATGTACGGAGTATGCTGCAGAAAGATAGACTACTGGAATAGATGTGGACAAGGTTACGGAACCAGAGGGAAAACAGACCAGAGAAAAATGGCCTCAGCTGTATTTTCCATTAGCTACAATTTTATTCCTAATGGAGACATGTTTGGAATTCTGGACAATATAAGTGAGTTGGTTCAAAAATCAATAACGTCACGCTGACACCATAGAACATACGAAAATGTTTCCTTAATGGAACAACAAAAAAAAAAGAAGCCCGAGGAAACAGGAGGCCCAGGACCAGCACATACCTTCTAAAGCCAAGTCCACGACAGGTGGTCCCAAGGTCTTAAATTTAAAGAAAAGGCAAAATCACCAGCATGTCCGCCTCATGTGATAATCAATTACCTAATGTACGAGGCTTGAAATAAATACACTTAGTATGGATTATGTTAGCTCTTCAATTAGGAATAAATTCACAGTTGTTTCAAAAGCTGCTTTTAATGGTGTTCTTTGTGGCCACTTCTTTTCCCCCGATGCTCCTCATCATCCCACCTTAAGCTATTGGTCCCCCAACGTGAACCTCAGAAATCAATCTGCTAATGTATAATTGGTAAGGCTCCTCTGACTAACAAATGGATAATTGATTCCTTCACAAATGCTGCATCCCCACGGACACCGACTGGAAAGAACAAGAAACAGAAGATGGGGTTTGTTTACGTTCTCCCGGAGACCCACTACTCAGCAATGGCAACATCCACAGGGTTGTCCACACTGCTCCATGCTCTTCAGTCACTGTGAGCAAGCAAGCTGCCCTCCATCACACGTGTGAAAAGCACACGTGTCAGACTTGGGAAGAGCTCAGTTTACTGCTGATTTTCCTCTCCCCTGAGGACACACCCTGAGATAAGCCAGACCTCCAGTTGGATTTAAGAAGTCTCTGCAAAATACACCTAACTGTGGGTTTTCTATGCATCTACACAACAAAAGGAAGCAAAAGAAACATTTATTTTCTGGTGGACTTATTCTATGGCCAGAATGGCCTAACTTAAATAAGAAATTTATTGAAGAACAGTTGATTTACAATGCTGTGTTAACTTTTGCAAAGTGATTCAGACACACACACTCATATATATACGCACATATTTTTTTTTCATGTTCTTTTCCATTATGTTTGTTATCACAAGATATTGAATATACAGCTCTCTATATTATACAGCATGATCTCATTTATCCATATTATATATAATAGTTTGCATCTGCTAATTCCAAACTCCCCAATACATCCCTCTCCCACTTCCTTCCCCTTGGCAACCACCAGTATATTCTCTATGCTCCTCTCTCATAGGTGTTCATTTGTGTCATATTTTAGATTGTGGAATATAAGTCACATCGTGTGGTATTTGTTTTTTCTCTTTCTGACTTATTTCAGTTAGTATGATCTCTCTAAGTTCATCCATGTTGCTGCAAATGCAGAAGGGCCTAACCTTAACTAAAAACTCTCAAACCTTCTTAGCTGCCCTTAGATTTCATCTAATCCTTCCAATCAAGATGGGGAATAATCAAAGAGAGGCAACACTGAAGCTGGAGAACCTCTGTGGACCTTTCTCGAAAATCTCAGCATATAGCTTCAGTAAAAACAAAAGAGATTAATTGTTTGTCTGTTGCTTCATTGGCTATTATTTTCTCCCATTCTGAAGTCTGTCTTTTCACCTTGCTTATAGTTTCCTTTGTTGTGCAAAAGCTTTTAATTTTAATTAGGTCCCATTTGTTTATTCGTGTTTTTATTTCCAATATTCTGGGAGGTGGGTCATGTAGGATCCTGCTTTGGGTTATGGCAGAGAGTGTTTTGCCTATGTTATCCTCTAGGAGTTTTATAGTTTCTGGTCTTATGCTTAGATCTTTGATCCATTTTGAGTTTATCTTTGTGTATGGTGTTAGAAAGTGATCTAGTTTCATTCTTTTACAAGTGGCTGTCCAGTTTTCCCAGCACCACTTGTTAAAGAGGTTGTCTTTTCTCCATTGTATATTCTTGCCTCCTTTGTTAAAGATAAGGTGTCCAACATCACTCATTATCAGAGAAATGCAAATCAAAACTACAATGAGGTACCACTTTACACCAGTCAGAATGGCTGCCATCCAAAAGTCTACAAGCAATAAATGCTGGAGAGGATGTGGAGAAAAGGGAACCCTCTTACACTGTTGGTGGGAATGCAAACTAGTACAGCCACTATGGAAAACAGTGTGGAGGTTCCTTAAAAAGCTACAAATAGACCTGCCATATGACCCGGCAATCCCACTGCTGGGCATATACACCGAGGAAACCAGAATTGAAAGAGCCACGTG